>LR751226.1:0-60000 GCA_902729485.2 Mus minutoides
AGGATTACGGCTAATGAAAGAAGAGCACCAGGAACTCCAGAGTAGCAGGTCACTGGCGCTGAGGGTGGTGATTACACAGGATATGTGAGCATGTGTGAGCCATGGTGAAGGGTTTGGATAGATAGATCATAAGAAAACATTTTGTACAAGATGTGGCTTCTACTTATAAACAACTGATATATGTTTATAGATCTACTTCTGCCTCCATTTAGAGAATGAACTGCAAAGGAAAGACGGTGACAAGATACTGCCAAGGCTTTAGGTACAGTCCAGGTGGGGGCAGGAAGGCCACAAAGTCTTCATTGGTGAAGGCATAAGAGCGTAGGGTCAGTACACTGACTATAAGCGGGAATGGGTGGGTTGGGGAGCAGGGCAGGGGAGGGTATAAGGGACTTTTGGAGAGGAAAGTAGGAAAGGGGAGAGCATTTGAAATGTAAATGAAGAAAATATCTAATAAAAAAGACTTCAACTGTTTGACGAAACTCTCAAAAGTTTCATTTTTTGGTTTAGAAACTTGAATCAACAGAACACTGGCAACTGACTTTTCTCTGACATCACGTTGCCTTAGTAAAGTGTCAAGGATAGTAGCAAGTTCAACCCACACTAGGGTCTTCTCTCCTAGATGTTCAACAGCCTCTCCCTCTTTTCTTCTCCTTTTATAATATATTTAAGAAAACTTTTATCTTCTTTTTTAAAAGTTTTCTCCAAGAATGGCTTGGCAAATTATATCCTATCAACTCAGCCACATTTTGGCCCCCAAAGAAACTTCTAATATTCTCAACTAGTCAACACAGACAGTAGATACTGACCATTGTGTGTGTGAGGTACATGGCAGAAGGCATATTCTTAAATGAGCAAATTAGATCTACCACTTAAATGTACACCTAAAAATAGGTAAGTGGTAAGAATTATACTTGAATATTAAGGGAAGATGAAATTGAGAGGTAAACTAGGGCATCTGAGAGGCATTTTCTACAGGCAGGAAGAGAGCTGATCCTGAATTGACTAATATCATTCATGGGTTAACTGTGGAGAGTATGAGAGGACCAAATCCTATTTCATCCTCAGAGCTGGGAAGATGAGTAGATATCAAAGATAAAAACTTCTGAGAGTGTGTATTAGTCAACTTGGGATGTCATAGAAAAATATCATGAACTAGGTGTTTAAGAGCTGATGTTTATTTTCTCATGGCTGGAGAGGCTGGCAGTCTAAGATAAGTGTATAGACTTTCACCTTTTTCTGTTTCAAGAGGGGGCAATGCAGTAACTCACCTGCATAACTCTTATGAGCCCAAGTATCATCATATTGGGGTATTAGGGCTTTAGTAAATCATTCTGAGGAAGACATAACTCAGTCCGTAGCAGATTGTATCAGATCCTCAATTTGTTGTTATAGCTGTTTATAATCTGTCTTTAACTATGCTTAAAACATGCCTATATGTGTATTATTACCCTACTCCATTTTATATACAATTGTACTTATTTGATCTGTGCCTATGTCTTTCATGAAACTAGATTCCATAAACAACACGATTGAACCCTTTATTCATTAGCTTGTTGGTAGCTTTTTGTTGTTGTTGTTGTTAGTGTAGTTTAGGTAGTTATTTGTTTTAATAGTTGTTGCTCAGTTTATAGCTTCCAGGTATAAATTTATGTTGTTATGCTACTTATACTTTGGGAACCATTGATGAAATCTGTATCCTTTAAAACTGTATTCTAATACACATATCCCACTGCAAAGAAATGTTGAAAGTATTTGACCTATAAACTAATACAGGAGGGTGTCTACAATCTGCTTTGGTCATCTACAGACACATGTGTGATTACATTAAACCTTCCTAAGCTTGTTGTTAATGTATTCAGGTGTAAGAGTAACTTGTAGTCCGTTAGGTCAGGCCATCCTGGTCAGGAATGCAGAGTCACTGCAATATGATTCCAACCTACTCTCTAATTTTGTCACCCATGTTCTCTGAACGCCTTGCTGTACTAGAAATTGCCTAATGTTTTATTCATTCCAAAGCATGCCCTACACTGCTAACCCTGCTGTCCTCCTCACCCTGGTGATTGAACTATGTGCTAAGTCTTCTCAAGCTTCACCTTCATCATATTTAATTCACATCATGGTCCTGTGAGATGAATATTGACTCACAAATTTTAGCTGAAGATACTTAATGTAGGTGATTTTGTAACTCACAACCCTCTGTCCACCCATTATCCTCTATTCCCCAAGACTGCATCTTTGTTTATGTCTAAGCCTTTGTGGTTCCATTGACATCACATTTCTTCCACAATATCTTTGCTAAAATTTCTACTTCAGGAAATCATCCATCCTAATGCTAATTAGTATGCTAGTCTGAAAAGATAACTGGATAGAAGGCAAGCTTTGACTAGAGAGTATCAGTTGATATAAAAACTTAAATTTTTAAGGAGTCAAATTAGCACCCAAGT
This sequence comes from Mus minutoides, assembly GCA_902729485.2. NCBI lineage: Eukaryota > Metazoa > Chordata > Mammalia > Rodentia > Muridae > Mus > Mus minutoides. The sequence continues at coordinate 2,448 of LR751226.1, forward strand.
GAGTGACCTATTGGTTTAAGTGAATAAGTTTAATATTGGAACTGAATTCACTGCTTGGTGGAGTTCCACTATATCTTCTTCCCATTCTGATTTATTGAAGATGAGGAATGTGAAGGAAATTTTAATATAAATGTAAGCAGTAAGTTAATACAGCAGCTGGCTTTCTTTATCCTAGCTAGTTCCCAAATAATGACAACGAAAGAGCAAGATTTATTTAATAAAGCTTTACCGCAGAGTTCTGGGGCACCCATTACTCTGTTTTTTTGATTTTTTTCTTTTACTTTTACTTTTTCTTATTAACCACTCCATTCGTTTACATCTCAAAAGATATCCCACTTCACCATTACCATTACCCTCTCCACCACCCCTCACTCCCCATCTTTCCTCCTTTCTCCCCTTTCCTTGCATGAGACTGTTTTAGTCCTCGAAATCAATCTGGTTACCTCCCAGACATTTTGGTATTGGGCTTTCAAATGTCCTTTGTCATGGTGTCTCCTCTCACCCTCCTTGTGGCTACATTTGCCTTGTTCCTCTGTCTGTTCCTCATCTCTGGCTGGTGAGAGTCCTGCACTATCTTCTCTTCTGCCCAGCCACTGCTCATCAGCTTTGATTGACAAGGCAGACAATAAATGATAATTCTTGTTTTCAAAAGCTTGAGACATGATATTCTTAATATAAGCGTTACAATGCTGTGTCTGGATTGAAACAAGGTGTGAGGGAAGAGAAATCAGCATCCGATAATCTTTACATGGTACACAAAAGCATTATGCCCACATAGGGATAGTTCAAAAGGAATGCAGGGAGAAGAGGTGTCAGATAGGAGAGCACAGAGTCAGCAATGGAAAGGCTTTGAGAATTCAATGAAATTCCAGCTCTCTTTCTTCTGTTTCCCTGTTATCTTTCCTTGCTCCTTACTTCATTTTTCAAGACAATGTTGGAGTCTATGGTGGTTTTCCATGATGTGAGAAGTTGGGACAAGAAAGGCTAGAGTTGATGGAAGATATAAGACATCTCTTTTGTTCTTACCTTCAGCACAGTTTATACTATAGGCACAATGAAGTGAAGTGCTTGGAACAGGACACAAGAGAGCTGTGCCATCAAGGGAGCTGGTTTAAACAGCAATAAAGACACATTACAGCATGTATTTTCCATGCATGGGAAGATGGACTCTTTAAATTTGAGGGTTTTCTTCCCTTACCAATTCTGCAGCTTAAGTGTGTAGAGAGGATATATCTTATGCTTGTATGAATGTGGCAACTGACCAAAAAAATATTTGATGGTTTATGACTTAGGTAGGGATGTCAGGGAGGCAGAAAGGATTCTGGGATAGTGCCAGGTTGGAGGTTTACCCAGGAAAGATACGGGGAGACGAGTACACATGCATGGTGTTTGAGCACAGGTCCAGCTACATGGAAGAATAGAAAAAACTGGGTCATTTTAAGTTATGACGTAGCCAGAGAAGAACCTAGCTAGCTATGTGGCCAATTGGACTCGTCATTCCTCCTCCCTGCTCTTTCTCCTTCATTTTCTCTCTTCAGACCCCAAGCCTATATTTATATATATGCATTGTGTTTGTAAATATATTTTAGTCTGAGTCTTATTTCTAAGAATATGGGGCTGGGAGGAAGAACCTGAGGGACCCTAAGGGGTTTTCCAGTCCTACATTCTCCTTACAGCCTCCCCTTCATTCCTGGGGTTGAGGCTAGGCCAAGTTCCATTCGCTACCCACAGGAACATTCTTGTATAAAAAGTTCTCAGAATATACTGACTGGTAGTTACCCGACCCTCTGGAAAGTCTTGGGTAGAGTTCAAATGCATGTCATGCTTGCCAGCCAATAGATTTAAAGGTCAATATGCTTAGCCAATAAGTTTGAACTGTAACCTTGCTGATATAACCTATGCCCCTAAAAAGTATAAAAACTGCATGCAATAGCTATTCAGGATCACCTTCTCAGTAACTCGCCTTGAAGGACTAATTGAAGGTTGACCCTGATGCTCCGGAAAACACATGTTGCTTTTGCATCTGTCTGCATCTTGGTGTCTCACTGGGGGCATCTTGAAATGAGTACCAGTGACTGAGGATCAGGTCTTATAAACCAGACCTAACTTCACCATATGGAGTGCAAGTACGGGAGAGACCCAAACTGACCTGAGATAACTCTCTGGATAGAGGCACCGATTTTCCCTGAAAACAAAATATCTTTAAAGCTCTGTCTAAGAAAGGCCAGAATAAAAGTATCACTTTAAAACTTTTTAAAAAGAAGGCTGATGATAGATGCTCCAGTGTTATGGAGAATATTGGGGACTGTCCAGACAGTCAACTGTATGTCACTTTTATAATTTTTGGAAGTTGCTTCCCCTGCACTCCCTGAATACTCAGGTAATATTCATTCCTTCTTAGGTCTCTGATGGGGTTGAAGACTATATAGGCATAGTTTCACAATAAAACTTATGCTATAAAGTATCTAGGAAAGTGTGTCAGGATCTAAGGAGATGTTTCTAGGATAGCAAACACAAGTTGTGAAGGTTGAAGGAAATTTTAAATGGATGTTTTAAAGTTGATAACTGTAATTTTTGAAAATTAGAGGATTTAAATGCTTAATATGGTAATGAAAACAAGTGGTTTAGATACAGAATTCTAAACTCATCGAGATAGGATAGGAAAAGTAATACTTTATTCAAATATTTACAAATACAAACATACTGGATTTTTAAAATTTAAATCTTATGTAATATTTTTCATAATTGATCCTACTGGGGTTGGTGTGATGCTGCTTATATTCAAATGCTAAATTATATACAGAACTCCATACATTTCCCCCCTTTGGTCTAAATTAAAAGGCACTTTCTCTTATAATAATAAACAGCATACAGTACTGAACCACTCAGAGTCCAAATTGATGGAAAAAAAACTAGAGGAATTTATTGTTCCGGTGCACTGGGGTCATCTCAGACCCCCAGCGGCCCATTAGATGAGTTTTTGTATGGTTCCCAGGGGCAGAATAGAGCATCAGCAACTAGGCACAATATGATTGGTAGAACAGGGTGCCCTTTAAATTGATTGGTCTTTAAGGAGTGAGGTAGTAGGGGCTTACTCAGCCTCACTGTTCTGACCTATGTGCTTTCTGACCCATCACTTCGAGGAGGGGAGGGGTCCAGTAGAATTTTGGAAAATTCAAAGAAGTTCTCCTCCCATCCAAGAGAATTTGCTTTTAGGAAGAGCCTACTATAATTAGTGTAGAACTGCAAGAAACACTGGAGAAGATTCCTGAGAGATGGTAAATTCCTTTCTACAAATCAGTACCCCTTTTTAAATCCTGGAGTTTTAGTCTCCTTGCCTACCAAAAGGATTTAAGAATGTATTTCTTTCTGTATAACGTGCTAATATTATTTCTAATGCTTCACTCTCTAGAATGCATACAAATCTACCAGCAATTGACCCTGGATTGTACTTCCAGATGTTAATCAGTTATCATTCCTCGTTCCAGGTGCAACTTGAGTCAGTAGGGAAATGACCTGTAAGCAGCTGGAACTTCTGGAAAAAAACATCAGAGATGTAAAATAAATGATTTCTCATGGATAAGTTTCAGACTAATTCAGATACAAACCAATTCAATCTGATGGCAAACTTACTTGCTCTTCTTTCTGAAGTGCTGAGTTTCTGCCAGGACGCCCAATCATGCTGAAAGGAGAGAGCTAAAGCACCACATTAGATGGCGCTAATACGGCTCCGATATAATCTCCTACCCTATGCTCATGGCAAGTCTTTGCTTGCCCAGGCTCTTGGCTATCATCCCAGGACTTTATTGCATTTTTGTAAGGAGCCAGAACATCACTGTACTTTAGTTCCCCAAATAATTTCAAACATAACCTTCATATCCAAGCAATAAAAAGGGACAGAAGTACCTCTGTCAAAAACCTGACATTGTTATCTAACTTAAAGTTTGATTTATTTGCAATCATAGCTGCTATTATTGAGGTGTGGCAAAGATGTAAAATAAATAGACAAGTCACACCCTGAATTTCAGAAGGTTTAGTCACTCACCGCACTGGGCCACCTTTTGATTGGGTTAGAGACAGTGCTACTGTTTCATGTGTAACTCATTTCCAGGTGGGAGGAATGTTAAGTGTGACTTGGTCTCATGGTAGCTGAATGACAGTTAAGCTTATGGAAAAAATATTGGTCTCACTCTGGAGACTGCTGCCCTATGCTAGATCAACTATACTGGTCTCGTCTTTGCTAGTTACTCAGTATGTGAGGTTGGAAATATCCTTGAAAATTTCAGACCTCCATTAGTGTGTAGCTAATATTATGTCAACAGGATATAGGCTAGAGTCATCTGAGATCAAGGATTATCAATTAAGTAATTGCCTTCATAAGGCTGAGCTGTAGGCAGGCTTGTACGGAATTTTTAAAATTAGTGATTGGTGTAGGAATGCCCATCTCATTGTAGGTGATGCTACCCTTAAGATTGTGGTCTTGGGTTCTATAAAAAAAGAATCAGGCAAACTAAAAGGAACCAAGTCAGTAAGTACCACCTCTTCATGGCCTCTGCATTAACTTCTCATTCCATGTTTCTCTCCTGTGTAAGATCCTGTCTTAACTTCTTTCAGAGATAGATTATGATATGGAAATCTAAGCCAAACAAACCATTTTCTTTCCAAGTTGGCTTAATTTTACAGTACCAGTGACAAATTTCTTCCTTTTGAGTGGAATATAATTCTAATCATCTTACTCTTGTTCCAGGATATAAGTGCTACTATTGCCTTTTGGGAATATCTTGCTGTTCTGGTCATTGCTGTAATTTGTAGAATTTATAGCTGGGTAGAGCTAGTGCTTGCTTTTCTCCTTTGGCAGCTTACACATGTCCTGCTGATACTGTGAAAGCCAGCATCCAGGAAGGAAGCTTAGAGGTCAGCTCCAGATTGATTCCTCTCAGTATTATGTCTATAGACATTCTAAAGTAAAAGAATGATAACTGATTAACATCTGGAGGTACAATCCAGGGCCAATTGCTGATTGATTCCTCTCAGTCTTTGATGTCCTCTACAATATTTTAAAGATTGATGGCTATAATTTGTTGTCGAATTCTAAAACAATTTTAAGGTATTAAGACTTAAGGAGAATCTTACTAGAAAACATTCTTGGTGAAACAAGTATGCTTTTAAGCACAGTCTCTAGACAGGTTGAAGGAAATAGGGTCATGTTTTACAGAGAAAAACAATGTCCTCAGAAAGAGCATAATAAGAACCTTATCTCCTTGAGTCAGTTCTACATCAGCCAAGTACTGATCAGGAGGCTCCCATGCAATAGACAGGGGCTTTTAGATACCCGTGAACAGCATTTACTGAGTATTCAACACCATGTTGGCTATTGTAAGAATTACAGAGCAGATGGGATCTGCCCTTTTACAGATTATAATCTAACTAGAGCAGCAAGAATCTATGTCACATTATTGTACAAGGATATGAACTTATAAATTGTTAAAGATGTGTTTTAAGGAGAGTAGGAGTTGAAGTCCTAAAATGAAGAAAAGGAAAGGAAAGAAAGGACAAAGTAAAGAACAAAGGAAGAAATGATAAAGGGAGAAAGAAAGGAAGGAATGAAGGAAGACAGTAAAATAGGTAGAAAGGCAGGACAGAGGAGGGGGAAGTTGAAGGGAAGAAGGAAGAAAGTGAAGGAGGAGGAGGAAGAGAAGGAGAAAGTATGCATATAATTCATAGAGAAACAATGATTTTAATAGTACATAAATGATTGTAATATGGAAATAGAAGACATGCAAAAGATGTTCAGGATATTTAAACATCATGAATAAAGAAAGAACAAGGGACTAGAAGTGATAAAAAGAGATGGCTGTGTGAAATGAAATATGATTAATAAATCTAGTTTATATAAGCCATATTGCCATATTGACAATATGGCAATGTCATCAGCCATTCACTATGCACACCAGATAGAAATTTATGTAATCAGTCGTCTCTCTGCAAGGGAACAAGATTCCTAGATGGACAAGTGGACAAGCTATACTGATAATGATAAGGACACTTCAAAAGCAGAAGAGCAGATCTAAATGTAGAAGACCTAAACCCAATAAACACTAGTATCAAGTATCAAAGTCAAATTTGGATCAATAATTTAAAATCAAATAGATGAATTTAAGCAAGAGAAAAACCTTCAGTGAGAAAGAGTTAATGGAAGATCTTTCTCAAAGGCTACCTACTCCTCAGAACCTGCATTTATGGACTAATAGAAAATGTTCAATTGTCTGACTCAAAGGTTTATGGCTGGGAGTTCTGGAAGAGACCATTTGATGAATAATGTCTGCTCTCAGTGATCAAGTATCCCAGTGCAATGATTCCTTTAGAGCGCAGACACCAGGGAAGAGTTTATAATGGCTGAGTAAGAAAACCACAGAACTTGAAAGAAACCCAAGATAGTCCTGCAGATAAATTATTACTACAATGATATTCAGAGAGATCTTTGGAAAGCTTTATTTCCAAGAATGAAAGAAAATAATAAGAATTAAAATAAAATTTGTTTTAAAACATTAAACTTGGGCTTTAAATATTTATGCTTGAATATTTCTTCTGTACCACTTGAGATAATAGAAAGAGCAGGCTTAGGGGGGAGAAATCAGTAATTCCAAAGCAAAGTTCCATAAAACAAGTATCTATTCGGGTAGTCTTATGCACATTTAGGAATTCTTCTTGAAATTTTTTCACAGAAGCCAGTGTTGTTGGGTGGATTCTATTTATGGTACCAAGGCTTGTGGGGCTCATGGAATTCTCATGGCAGTGGTAGCCTGAAGATTAAGCTTAGCTGAAGTGAATGAGGAGTCTAATCAGGGAAATAGTGGCACAAACCTGTGCTTTATTAGAGTTTACAGAGGACAGGACATGTCATATACATTTGAATCACTCCATATAATAATGATCTGGCCTTAATTAAGCAGGCTGACTTCTTCTTTATGCCTTTAGTTCTTTCTTAGTTTATCAGTAAAACAAAGCAAAGAATAGAAGTTATGAGCAGACAGCACAGTCAGCTGAATTAGCATGTGAATAAAAAGATTCAGATTCTCACTGCACACTTCCAAAATAAATTCCAGATGGTCTGGAGTTTTAAATATAAATAACATAAGCTTGAGTGCATTAGAATAAATAATTAAATAATTATCTTACCCTTGCTAAAAGAGGACAGCATAGACACATTCCCAGCAGCACAGCTCATAAGGGGAAGTATTGATCAAGTTGATAAAATTTTCAAGTTTATGAGTCAAATAAATCCACAGATACAATTAAAAGTCAAGTCACAGTCTGAAAAGCATTTTAAGACTTTCACTTTCATAATATTAACATGTATTCCTTAATACATATAGGACAGAGATAAGGGATTAATATTATTAATAACTAAATCAATCATATAAGCCAATAAGAAATGATAACCCAATTGGAAAAAATTGAAATTATAACCATAAGAAATAATATTCATTGGCATTAATAAATAAATACTAATTTAACTGATAAAAATTATAATTTCATTTTGAGATTATATAAGAAAAATATCTAGTGTTGAGAAAAGTATGGGGGAAAGATGGTGACATACATTGAAAACGTGGCTAAATTTTATAGTGTGTGTTATGTGCCAGATGTAATTTACCACTTTAATTACATTTTCACACTAAACATTTAGAATATTTTATAACAAATTCTATTAATTTACTTGTTTTTAAGTTTGGAAACCAATACAGGATTCAGTAACTAGCCCAGAAGCTTCAAGAAGATATAGAAGAACAAAGATTTGCAGAGTTAATCAGAGAAGCCAGAGTCTCACAACTCTCAGGCCATCTATGCTTAAGTGGAACATAAATTGATACTTTCCTCCTAGGAGGCAATTTAGTAAAGTCCAGTTTAATCTCTGAAGTTGTTAGAATGTTCACATGGTCTTACCTCAGGATTTACACCTAGGTATAATGCAAGAATGGGAGATTATATGTGCAGATTCATTTATTGTAGACAAATAATTGTAGAACAATCAGCACATAAGGGAGATGGCTATCCTGGAATATCACACAGGTATTTATAGTGCTGGCATGGAAATATAGTAGTGCTCAAGTTATGTTCTAGAAGTACTGCAGGTATAGTTCACTGTATCCAATTTGTTTGCAATTCCAAAAGTTTGTTATCATAGTCCAATAGGCCTATTACAAAGCCTCTTATAGCATTATTATTCTTATGATTACTTACATTTAAAGAATGACCTCTGTGCACTGAACATTTATGAATGAACACCTATCTCCTTTGCCATGGAGCTTCCATGGAAGAGACAGAATAAAATGGACAACATATACCACCACAGATGGCAACAGTGACAAAGGAGAGAAGCACACACACTGTCCGAAGTGGCATCAGTGAGGAACACACACTTTGTGTAAGGAAACTAGATATAGTCATAGAATCATTTTCATGAAGTCTCATATTTAGAACAAAATGCAGAAGACAGGAATTCTGTCTCTACTATGCAATAATAAAAACTTAGTTAAGTATTACCTAACTGTTAGTAGCGATTGTTATTATTATTAATCATTACTTAAAATACTGGAGGTTGAACTTATGGCGTCATTCTGCATTCCAGGCAAGCTCTCTTACACTGAGCTGTAGCCTCAATCATAACTATTGATGAATGATAAGATGCCTGTTATTCTTTTGAAAGCCACTGTATTTACTGATGTTTCAGAAACATGGTATCAGAAACATGTGAAGTATTCATATAGAACTGGTCTTTTACAAACCTTAGACAACATTTGAGTAGATTTCAAGGAAATCACTATTGAACCAACTTTCCTGGCTTTCTCTGTCACAGATCCAAATGGATTCTTACAATGCCAACTGACCTCCTAGATATGGAGTCTCATCTGGACCAGCTGTAGAATGGCATGCTGACACTCAGCCACTGGATCACTACTTTAAATGTTCTCTATCTCTCAGGTTTCTCATTTAATGAAAGGTCCCATCTATTAGTGCTTATCTTCACAATATCCTTACAGCTTCTCTTTCTATTAGCATGGCTGTGGCACCAACATAAGCCTCAATTATACCTTTTCCCTGAGAAGGGCACAAGAGTAACATCTTTGCCTTCTGAATGTATCTAGGTATCTTAGAGTTTCCATTGCTGTGGTGACACATCATGACAAGAGTAACTCTTATAAAGGACAACATGTAACTGAGGTTAGCTTACAGTTTCAGAGGTTTAGTCCATTATCATCATGGCGAGAAGCAAGGCAGTGTGCAGGCAGGAGCTGAGGGTTCAATATCTCGATCAGCAGGCAGCCAGGAGGAGATTGGATATGTTTCACACTGAATGTAGCTTGAGTTTAAGACCTTAAAGCTCTGCCTCTACAGTGACACTCTTTCTAGCAAGGCAACACCTCCTCCACTAGGCCACACCTTTTTTTTTGTTTTTTGTTTTTTGTTTTTTGTTTTTTGTCTTTTGTTTTTTGTTTTTTGTTTTTTGTTTTTTGTTTTTTGTTTTTTCGAGACAGGGTTTCTCTGTACAGCCCTGGCTGTCCTGGAACTCACTTTGTAGACCAGGCTGTCTCGAACTCAGAAATCTGCCTGTCTCTGCTCCCTAGTGCTGGGATTAAAGGTGTGTACCAGCACGCCAAGCTTGCGGGCCAAACTTATTCAAACCACTACATTCCCTTTTCTTCTCCCATAGCCTTATAGCCACAACATAATACAAAATGAATTTAGTCCAACTTCAAAAGTCTCCATAGTCTCTTACAATCTCAGCAATGTTTAAAAATTCAAACTCCAAAGGCTCTTCTGAGATTCATGCAGTCTCTTAGCTGCAATTCCCTATAAAAGCAAAAGCAAAAGCAGATCACATACTTCCAACATATTGTGGCACAGGATATATATATATATATATATATATATATATATATATATATATATACACACACACACACACACACACACACCACACCACACATACACACACACACCACACACACACATACACATTATCCTTATAAAACATAGGAATGGAAGCATAGTGAGGTGATACTGGACCCAAGCAAGACCAAAAACCAGCTGAGCAAACTACAAACTCTGCATCTTCATGTTTGATGTCAAATCATTTTTCAGATCTCCAACTTCTTTTTTCTTTGTTTCCTTCAGTACAGTTCTTTCTCTTGGGTTGGTTCTACTCTGTGTTTGAAGCTTTCCTTGACAGGTATCCCATGACTCTGGCATCTCTAACCTCTTGGTGTCTCCAAGGCTACTTAGATGTCACTATAACAGCTTCTGGGATACATCTTAGGCTTTTCTTGTTGGTCAGCACTTATGGCTGGCATCTCCAATTAGCTGAGTCTTCTATTGCAACTAGGCTTCCCCAATAGCCTCTAAAGGCCTCTCTTCACTGTGCTAAACCTCAGCTTTTTCGAATACCTTCAGTCTTGGACCTTCAACTGCAATTGAGGCTGCACCTTCACTAGTGGCCTTTCCTGTCCTCTCACTGTGGCAAGCCTCAGCTGCTCTCCATAACCCCTTCTTGCCTTCAAAAGAGTACCACCTTGGTGACTATCACACATTACCAAATCTGGCTACCAGCACAAGGTACAACCTTGGCTGCCTTGCATGGTGGCCTTTCTGGGCCTCCATACAGGAATACCTCTGACACATTCATAGCTTCAACAACTTTCATTGGTCACAGAGGGAAATTGCAGCCTTGATTCTAAAGCTAGAGCAATGTGGGTGAAGCTTGGCCACTATGACTCAGGATTAAAGGCATGTTGTGAACCTGAACAAAATCTTGTCTCTTACAGTTTCATGATCTGAATCAAAAGCCTGTTGTCTTCCTGCCTCACAATCAAGATCACAGGTGTACCCTCCATTTCTGAATTATAGTTCATCCTAGATCTAGTCAAGTTGACAGTGGAGAATAGCCATCAGAATCTACCCTTGTCAGCTTTATTTATACATGATCATATCTCCTTATGTCCAAATTAAAATAATAACCAGGTCATAATAATGCCTAACATGATATAATGAGCCTTCATATAACTGCAAGCACATCGTAAATTTAGAATATGTGGCAGTGTCCCTTGGGAAACATCCTTTTCACAAGATGGAAGCTTATCTGGATGGGATCTTGTCCCAAAGTCACCATTCTCTTAATTCCATTTACTATCCTTAAACACAGAATTGAGCTGGATTCCACTTCCCTCTGTCCTTTTAATCCTTGAACCAACATTTTGTATTTTTTTTTTTTTGTGTGTGTGTGTGTGTGTGTGTGTGTGTGTGTGTGTGTGTGTGTGAAGCTTGCTCTATTTTCAAAACACTCTCTTCATAAGACACAAAACTGGGCTGTTTGGAGATTTCCTTTGCCAGTGCAATCAATCTAAATCCCTTCACCTTAGCCTCAGGCAGATTCTATGAACATGGGCATAAAGCAGCCACACTTAACCAAAATATTACAAGAATCATATATATGCAACATAATAAAATTCTCCTCTGAAAACTATTGGACCAGAGCCCCTAATTCAAATCACCATCCAGACTTTTACGTTCCTGCTCAGCTGGTTCATTAAGTCCCACTTACAGCATTCCACTGCTTTCCTAAGCCAAAGTCCCCAAATGTACATTTCTCTAAACAAAATCATGGTCAGGCCTATTACATCACTAACCAACTTCTGTCTCTGTCAGGATTCCCATTGTTGTGAGGAGTCATCATGGCCATGGTAACACTTAAAAGCGCAACATTTAATTGGGACTCTCTTATAGTTTCAGAACTTTAGTCCATTATCATCATGGTGGAAAACATGGCAGCATCTAGGCATACATGGTGCTGGAGAAGGAACTGAGAGTTCTATATCTTGATCCACAGGTAGCCAGGATTTTCCTGAGGATAGTTATATCATGTTAAGTGGATAGATTATGTACATGTGGAGTACAAAGTCTAGTTATATCATGCTAGGTGTTATTATTAACCGGATTACTGGATGTAGTTTTTAAGACTGCAAAGCCCTACCTGCACAGTGACTCACTTCTAACAAGGCCTTACCTCCTCCAATTAAGGCCACATCTCATAATAGTCCACTCCCTATGTCCAGTCATTCAAACACAAGAATTTATTGGGGAGGGGGGTAACCTATTTAAACCACCACACTAGGGAAGTGCCATCAGATCTGGTTAGTAGCTCGTTTTTAAGCAAACTCCATCAGATGGTTGCTGTAGTAATGAGCTTTGAATGTCACCATATTTCTCTTAGAGGAAATTCAGATCATCCATCCTGACATCCATGTCTCCTTTCATTTGTATATATATGACAGTCCATCCAGGAAAAATATTGCAGTGCTTATCCAATCATGTGTTTTCCCTTATTATTCAGCTCTTTGTAGTTAAGAAGAGCATATGGCTAGTTGTGGTTAATTACCTCTTCAGAGAAAAGAAAAGTGTTACTTCTGTACCTCAATATAGACAAACAGGGTGAGTTCTTTATGAGAAGTTTCATGTTTCTAACTGGGTACCTGCAATGTGGACTTTGAGTCCCGATTGGTCCTTGATGCAATATGAGCATGAGTACCTTTGAGGTTCTGCCATGTTTGAAATGAGTTCATTACTGTAGATAACAACCATTGCTGCTTAATGTCTCAATGGCATCTCCAAACTGAGTTCTTCTCTCTTCTCCTTCCTTTCTTTTTTTTTTCTTTTGATTATTTTTACTATGATGATGATGACGATGACCACGGCCATGACGATGACTACTACTATTAATACTATTTTTGCAACAAGGTCTCACGTAGTCCAGGCTGACTTTGAACTCTTTGATGCTTTGGTCTCTACCTTCCAAATTCTAGGATCACAGGAAGGTGCCTGTGATAGTCTTTGCTTTTGTATTTCTCTTCCTTGGCAATTTTCTTCTTTGAACAATTAATTCTTCCACTCTGTATTTACTCTTTACTGACATTTTACTTGTTCTTCTAGAACCAACTGTAATGAGAACCTATATAGGTACTCCTTATTTGTCAATTTAAATGTAATTAAATTTACTTTGCTGTTTATGAACTCTACCTTATCTTTTTGTTTATTGTCATTGTGATTTTCCTCTATATATTGAAAGCTGGACCTTCAGAAGTCCTGAAGTCTACTTATGCAATCAACCTACATAGTCCATTTATTCTAACAGTTTTCTGAAAAATACTTGTTTCACTGAGCTGAAGGCTCAGAGTATGCAATGCAATTTAACATCTTCTACTGTAATGGGTAAAGAAAAACCATTTTTAGGTATTTGAGAGACTAATATCTATATGATGAGCTTTTACACAGATTCCTTTCAGCTCTTTTCTCTGGTTTTAGCATGAAATGGTAAGCCATTTTTTCGCTAATGTCTTCACAGAGCCTAGCTCACTGCTTGGAACAAAATTAACTGCTAGATTACATGCCAGTGAATTAGGAAAGATTCAGTATATAAAATATTACCATATTAAAAATTAAGTTAGTCAAGATTTAATTGCCATGAGAACTGTAGAACTAAAAAGCCCTTGGAATCTAAAATGAGAGAATTTGAAAGTGAATGTAACAAACTCAGAATCAGAGACATAAAAACTAAATTTGAGAGAAGTTACTATACTTTTTAAAGGCTACATATTCATTTTATCAACTGAAGCTTAGCCTGGTATTATCCCCACTTATATATGAAGAACTAAATCCTAGAAAGGCTAAGCAACCTGTACAAGGTCAAACAGTTCTTTCAAACCTGGGCTCTAAAGTCTGCTCACCTCTAGGTTACTGCTCAGTGTTCTGCATTATTGCATTCCCTTTATTTAAGTTCAGGACAAGCAACATTTTTGGTGCCACCATGTAAGCAATGTATCATCCTGGCATCAGCAACCAGGTAAAATGCTGAGGAAGGTTCACATGTGCACACACATTCATATGTACACACCTCTTTCAGTTTGGGCCAAAATAGATTTGATCTTATATTCATCACTGGTAGATGCAGAATCCTTCCCTATCAGTGTTTGTGTTTAAGAATAAGTCTGTATACAACGCTCTGTAATTGAATGTCAACAAATATGAAAATATATTGTTTTATTGCTACTGTTTATTGATTTATCATAGTGATTTATTGGCAATGGACATGCATCACAACAAATCACCTTGCTGACACCATCAGCTGCCTTAACTAGGTTGTCAGTTCACGACATTAAAGGTAATGGATGGTGATTATTTTACAGTAATGGGTTTAATCAGCGCTTTGAATGACTTAGCAGGCATGTCAGAGCAGAGCCAGCTCATCGTTCATCAAGGCAGCATTTTGTTTACAAACATCATCTATAATTCATTTGATTGTTGACAATCATCAGCAAATACCTCTCAGGCGAGTTTTCATCAGGGATGGACATGTGCACAGTTGCAGCAGTCTAAGTCCCCGCTATGGCAGCCAGAGCAGACAAGGGTCAGGAAGGACACACTTGCCTTAGGGCTTATACCAGAGCTGGGCTTCTGGGAAGGTTTCATAACTCTAAGATCTTCAGCAACCCTTTGAGCATGTGAAATTTCTCTCCAGAAAGGAAATATATTGGAAGCATTTTATGTATTGTGTTAATGAGTTTACAAACTGTTTGAATCCTAAGCAGTAAGATAAGCCAGCACCTTGCACTTTAGTGCCCTAGTTTGTTTCCCTGTTGCTGTGAAAAAACACAGACCAAACAAGCTTGGGAAAGAAAGATTTTATTCAGCTTACAGAATGTACTTCATTACTAAGTAATTCAGGGGTGGAACTCCAGACAGGAAAGTTGAAGGTAGGTACTGAAGCATTAACCATGGAGGAACACTGCATATTGGTATACTTCTCCTGGTTTGCTTAACTACCTTTCTTATAAAACCCATGTCTACCAGCCCATGGACAGCACCACCCACAGTGGGCTAGGCCTTGCCCCATCTATCAGTAATCAAGAAAATGCTCCATCAGACAAATTCCAGAACAGCCTGAGGGTGTAAATGAGGTTCCCTATTCCCAAGTAACACTAGTTGGCAGAAACTAATTAGCATGCTTGGCTAAAATGTCAGCTCTGCCTGACACTAGTTGTGAGCTCTTGGGCACACCAATAAACACTCTACAGTGTCATCAATAGATTGGAATAATGCATATGTCTCATGGCTAGTATAAACACTAAGTGAAACTGGCATGATAAAGTAATTAGCAACATGTTCTGCACAAAGTATACATACAGAAAGCATTGGATAATGATAATAATAACTGAATATATTTTATGTCTTTTTATTATTGCTCATAAATTCAGTCTCAGAACACTCACCTGATAGGAAAAAAATCAGAATGAGCAATGTAAGTAGAAACAAAGGTCTAATCGAAACAGAGTTCCTATTCTAAAATGAAGTGGCAGGCTACAACATGCTTATACTGCTTGGCATTCTACACAACATAGACCTCTGGCACTGTCAAATTCTCAGAGACTCAGTAGGCTCCAGTCTCCAGTAGGAGGCAGTGGTGTCATCTGGGCATGACCACACCTATAGGTGGGCATTAGTACCCAAATTAGGCAGGATGTCCTGTAGGAAGAGTGGGACATCTGGAGCAGACATTGAACCCCAGGGAGTGGTAGTGATTTGAAAAGAGAAAGTAAAAGAGAATTTTTAAAAAGTAAGGCATGCCCCAATCATTTTTGACGGTCTAGAAACACCCATTGTTGGCGCAGCATAGTCAACAACACACATTTGGTTTGATCAACTGTTCTTTCCACTTGCTTTATCATAAGAAGCTAGAAAACCCTCAGACTTAAACAGTCAATGTGAAGAAAAGAGGTAGTCATACATGAGAGGTCTCTTACTTCTGAAACAACCCAATTTCTTCCTATCTCCATTGTGCATCAAGAGTTGTCTGTCTCTATTCTGGCTCCAAGAAATGTTAATATGTATGTCTTTTCTCTGGCCAAATCATCTTCTCTCAACCCCAGATGACAGACAGGGTCATCAGGAAAGAGACGGAAGGAAGAAAGGAGAGGGGTCTCTACAATGAGTTGGTTCAATTTCTTACAGGTAAGAGGTCCGTACAGCTGCGGAGATGGGGCTTCATTTGCTGAGCTGCATGCCCTTCGCAGCCTCTAGAAGTACACATCTGCTTGACACCAGCAAGTGCCACTTAGCAGGGGAATCTTCCCTTGAGGAAAGCTAGCATCATCACTTGGGAGGAAAACTGCACAGTGACAACCAGAAAATAAATACACATGGAATTCCCAAAGTCAAGGATTGTTCTTTATTTCCAAACCTGTAAATGCTTGAGTAACAATACTTTGAAGGCATTTGCGTAATTAATTTTTTCAAGTCTGATGTGAAAAGCTCAAGCTGCCTGTGACATCTCAAATAGTCAACAGTGTGTTCAGTAAAGGTGATTGACAATACAAAATATCAAAGAACTGGGTGACAAAAGCCTGCAAGCCAAAGACTTGCACGTGGCCTGAAGTTGCTAAATAATGCTTTGGAGTAAGGTGGACTTGAGGAATCAATATCACAAAAGTGGTGAGGACAACCCAGAACTAAGACTCCATTAGCAAAGATGGAGAGCAAAGTGACCCTCCCCCTGAGTATAGGTTGATTTTGCTACAACTGTGTATATTTAATTACTGTCTGAGCATATACTAATATTACTGTAATTTTTGATGACTAGCATATGACTCATATAATTTTCACCCCTGAAAAACTAAATGGAACAATGAAGTTTGGCAAAGTGATGAAAAAGTTGACATTTGCTGCACTGCACATTTCCTCCAGTAAAGATGGGGATGGCAGAGTCTGCAGGAGAGACATTAACTCTGAAATGTGCACAGTGGTAAGCCGAAAGGTCCAACTGACTCTACAGTTTTCAACTGCTTTTACATTCATCTGTGGAGTGTGTGTGTATGTGTGTGTTTGTATGTGTGTGTGTGCGTGCGCACGTGAGTGTGAACATGCATGTGATGTGTAGAGTTGAGAAGCTAACTTGTGAGAGCTAGTTCTCTTCTTCCACATAGTGGATCAAACTTTTCAGGCTTGAGTACAAATGCCTTAACCCACTAAACCAGTGTTTCTCAACCTGTGAGTTGCGACCCCTCTGGAAATGAATGACCCTTTTAAGGAGCCACCTAAGACCATCAGAAAACATAGATATTTACATTACAGTTCTTAACAGTAGCCAAGTTACAGTTATGAAGTAACAATAAAAGTAATTTGTGTTTGGGAATCACTACAACCCGAAGAACTGTGTTAAAAGGCTAAAGGATGGGAAGGCTGAGAAGCACCACACTAAGCTACTTGCTTCCCTTAGATGGTAAATATACACAACTTATTTGAACTAACTCGGAATCTTTAGTAGAAACAACATATGACAAATTTTCATTGTAGAAATCTCAGTTCATCTATTAAAAAAAAGATATTTGTAATCTCATGTTTCCCCTTTTCAAGATGAATTAATCTTTTGATTTACCTCTGTCAGACTGTGTGGGTCTTAGGCATGCACCCAGGAGGCACACAACCTGTAGCTGAGTCTGTATATTCTTACGATCATTCCGTCATCTGTCCTGGAATGCATAAGTTCTAGTGAAATCCTTTGTCGTGTTGGCTGTCAAATTAGTCATCTGGCTTGCTTTGGCTAACGAGAAACAGACAATTAGAGGCCTTGATCAGGTCATTGCTTAGCTTAGCTTCCTTGAGGTCAAAAGACCACATTTATGGAGAAACACTCATTTTATTTATACCAAATGAACCAGGCCCTGGTTGGCCTGGGAGCCACATGACCCAGCAATGAAGCATAAATTGTTCCAGGAGAACATGGTAGGATTTCTTAACAACCCCAAATTTATGACATATATTGTTATTTTAGAACACTAAATAAACCAGGGTACAAGTGATAGAGTTTTATAAGCCTATTTTCTTATTTAGTGTACTGTGCTCAATTTTCTATGTTCTTAATCAGAATTCAGGAAACAAATTCAATCACCATACTTTGACCAAATTGCATTTAAACATACTCAATATGATTTTGACTAGGGCTTTATTGTTTGGCATGCTTATAATTTATTTTTCAAACTCAATTGATGATTCTCTAATGAATCTCTACATGTGACCCAAGGAATATGAACAAATATTTAAGCATGTTTATGTATCACTATATCCTCAGTGAGAAGAATGCATATTCATTAACAAGCTCTTATACTATGCCTAGAAATAGTTGATAATTTGAAGTATTTACTGAACAAGAAAGGTATAGATATTCTTTATAAATAAATTTAAAAAATATCACTAAAGCTCTAGAACCAGAGTCCTTGCTGTCAGAAGATCCTGAGAACAGCTGGTATAGGTAGTCCCTCTTTCCCTGCCTTGTACTTTCCTGCTGTCTTGAACCCCAAGGAAATTGGTATTTCCTTTGAATTTAGTGTTGCTCTGTCAAACCTGATGCTCCATGATTACAGCCCAAGTAGGAGGCAACATCTATCTAGACTGATGAATACATATATAGTGTATTGACAGTTCACTCTGCTTATGATCCACTAAAATGCATATGCTCATGAAGAATAGTCTGTATTGTCTCACTTCATACATCTAACTGTATTCTGAGCTTTGTGAGAAGAAATATTTGAAGACACTCTACTGTTTTAAGGTTTTTTGTTTCTTACTTTCAACATGCAGTTAAGAATAATTCAGAGAGGACCACACTAATACATTGCTATCCTTCACCAGAGCTAACCCAGTATTCAATTTAGGTTTGAATTGAAATGTTTTAAAAAAGGTAAATGAATCAAGATAACAATTTCTTTTCCCATTAACCTCAAGGGCACCTTCTTTTGTATTTAGTTTTCTTTGGCTAAGAGCACTATATTATAATCTTCATTTTTAATTAGGGTTTAAGGCATATTTTGCCTCCCAGTTAAAGGATCTTATTCATGTTGAACAGAGAAAATGACCAACCTTAAGGATATCAGCTTCTGACTGAAGCCATGGATCTAAGCTATTAGGTAACAGCATCTAAGATATATCAAATCTGCAAAAGATACTAATGTAGTTTCACAATTTCACCTAACAGGCATCTTCTCTTCTTTTCATGGCTAGCTGACAGGAATACCTCTCATCTGGTTTTAATTCTCTCACACTGTCCCTTTCTAAGTCCTGGGAGAATTTAAGAAAGAAATTCCAAATTACTTGAGCACTATCTCCAGCCCAACAAAAGGATACTTTTCTCTTCCATTTTTATAGGCAACAAATAACTTAGGAGGAAAACTCTCTGGGGAAAATACTTGTAGAGCCAGAATCCAGTTCTCTCAGACATAGAGCTGCTGCTTCTAAAACTAAATGGTAGGAATTTCTGCTTTCTGTTAAAATCCTTGTGGTATCTTCGAGGTTTAGAGAAAAAAAAAAAAAACCTGGACTCTCATTTCCTCAGCAAAAAGATTAAAGCACCATTTCTGCCTTCGTACTGATTTCAAGGGGATGATAGAAAAATAAAACCTGGGAGGTGAGAGATTCCCAGAACTCAGAGGGAGGGACCTTAGATGAAACACCTGACTGTAGGGAGAGGGAATTTATAGAACCCACCTCCAGCAGGAAGACAGGGCATCAAGTGAAGGATGGGGTTGCCATCCCACAGTCATATCTTGGACCCATAATTGTTCCTGTCTGAAAGAATTACAGGGAATGGAGAGGAGCCTGAGAAAAAGAAGGTCCAGCAACAGGCACAAAGTGGGATTCAGTTCAAGGAGAGGTCCCAAGGCCTGACACTGTTACTGAGGCTATGGAACACTCACAAAAAGGGACTTAGCATGATTGCCCACCGAAAGACCCAACAAGCAGCTGAAAGAGTCAGATGCAGATATTTGCACCCAACCAATAGACAGCTGCAGCTGACTCCTGTAGTTGAATTAGGGAAGGCTGATAGAAGCTGAGGAGAAGGGCGATTCTGTCGGAGGACCAGCAGTCTCAATTAATCTGGACCCTGAGATCTCTCAAACACTAGACCACCAAACAGCCAGCATACACCAGCTGATATGAAGGCTCCAGAACACATACAGTAGAGGACTTCCGAGTCTATGTTCCTTCAGAGATGATGCACCTAGCCCTCAAGAGATTGGAGGCCCCAGGGAGTTTAGAGGTCAGGTGGTCTAGGGAGTAGGAACATCCATGTGGAGATGGGGTGGGGTGGGGAGGTGGTGTGGGATGTGGAGCAGCCAGCCTATGGGTAGGGGGTGGGGAATGGAATATGGAGTGTAAAAAATAAATTAAAAATAAAATAATTCTTTTTAAAAAAGAAAATACTTTAAAAGTTGAAACATCGTTGAAACATCTTACAGAAATATATTGTCCTGAGTCACAGATTCTGAAAGAGTTTAATGTAGTATTTAGCATGTTCTACTGTAATACGCAATGGAAGCTCTTTAGCCCCTTCCTGGAATGGAGGGAAGGGTCTTCTCAGGTGAACCTTTGAACATTTTATTCTGACTCAGGGATTTTTCTTTACTTCCCACTTCAAAGTGAATTTTGATATTTTCTCCTCACTAAACTTTTTTTTTTTTTTTTTTGGAGACAGGGTTTCTCTGTATAGTTCAGGCTCCCTGGAACTCACTTTGTAGACCAGGCTGGCCTTGAACTCCACCTGCCTCTGCCTCCCGAGTGCTGGGATGAAAGGTGTGCACCACCACACCCGGTTACTAAACTCTTATAATAAAGGCCGAGTTTGATTCCCCAAGAATGTTTTTGAGTACTAATGATTTAGGACTGTATATTTGTAATTAGTCGGGGAAGAACTGCAGAAGTTTGCATGAATTCTAAGTTTACAGCAGGGCATGTCTTTCAGTGTATTACCTGAGCCCATGACTTCTATGAATGGGTCTGTGAACCATCACCCCTCTTCTCTTTCCCTTTAAACTCTCAAGTACCAGTTCTTTTTCTCCAAGCTTTTTATATCTCTGCAATAATTTCCTCCAAATGACACAGACAATTTTTACTGTTGGTTTTCATTGTACTTGGCTGACTTCATTTTAGGGTTTCTTCAGGCTTTCCATCTGTAAAATGGGGGGATGATGTGCTCAGACTCCTGTCTGAGCATGGACAAAGGCACCCTCCTGCTTCCTACAGTGCTTGTGTGTTTTGTTTTGTTTTGTTTAGATTTTTGTTTTGTTATGTTTTGTTTTGTCTTGTTTTGTTTTTTTTTGTGATGGTAGATGCTAGTTCATTGTCACAGCCCTTAGGGTAGTTTTTTTTTCCTCCAGAGGCAGTATTTACTATTCAAAAATGTAACAATTTTGTTAGATTGAACCATATTGTTGTGTTTGTAGCACAAAAAAGGGTCAATGCCATATTTTAATTCATTATCTCATTCTAAATACATATTTATCTTTTAAATGCTATCTACCTCACCTGATGTACTGTTTTTCTGTGCTTGGTGTTATGAAGGGCTTCTTTTCTTCTGTGACCTTGAGTGAACATTTTATTGGGTGAAATCAAATGGAGGAGATCCGGGCAAACCTCCATTCTCTTTCTCTTGACATTTGAAAGAGCTGTATTAAAACATGAACATCCACTGTACTCCACTGGCCTGATGTATCTTCTTTCACATTGATTTTGTTCCCCTTGGAGATGGAATTTGAAATTAGGTTAAATGATTTCATAACCCGGGTTACTATGGTGATCCAGAATGGAGTGTTTGCAATTTCACCCCTTCAGATCTCAATACTGAGAAGTTGATATATTTGTCACTGTCTCACCAAGAAGGAACCTTTTCATGTGATGGAAGGAAAGTGTGCAGATAATTGTGACACTTATGCTTAAAGGATATTGAAGCATTGGGTGGTTTGATGCCTGACTGTCATGCCAGAGCCTCTTACTTATGAATATCCAAGTATCCCTTGGGACCTCAGTCTCAACCTTTAAATATGGCCCACATCTAAGAATATTAGCTCCAGGACCCTTTAAAATGATACAGAGGTGCACCATCATGTAATTTTTAATTAAATACACAATATTTATACTTTTTAATGAAGCTTCAAAGAATTATATTACTTTATATTTACCCCAAATTATCTATAACATAAATATTAATATATCTATTAATATATGTTTATTAATATAATGTATATATATATATGTGTGTGTGTGTGTGTCTCCATATATATGTGTGTATGTATGTGTGTGAGTCACTATTTTGGCTGACAGAAGAACTATAAACTAACAGTAACAGAAACCTGAGAACCAGACACAGGAAATCATTTGAAGGTTTGTTCAGGGTAGTCCTATTGATTTTAGAAACAATTGATTTTGATGTAGCACTTGGTGTTCTCTCAGGGGTTGAATGTAGGCTCCTTTTGTTGAAGACAACACACACTTAGGAATATATATGACTTGGATGATGTGGATGCTTTCTGACCGGAAAGTCTCTTTCCTGTGGTCTAGTCTTCATGCTTCCAGAAAATACCATGTAAGCTGCCAATTGGAGGGAAGAAATCAAATCGTCCTACCTAGCTGCAACACCTATGAACTATGCCAATTTCAGCATGGAAAGATGTGCTTAAAGGTGAAATACATGGTACTCATATGTTAGTAGCAACCAACATGTGTCTAATTGGACTTAAGGCCTATATAAGAGAAAGAAAATCATGCCTGGTGCAAGAAACTTAACCAGCTTCCAGGGGCAAGTGATTTCATGGATTTTAGAAAAGAATCTACTGATGCTACTTTGCTAGACCATCATAATTCCTTACTGGCTTATACATATCACCCTATATCCACAGGTAAGTTCAGCTTCTGCCCTTACCACTTTTTCTTTTGCAGCAAAATGGAGAAAGAACATCAAGGAAACCACAGCTGGACAACAATCCAGAGGTCAACAGATTGTGAGAAGGCCAGCCTCAATAAGTACATCTACATTACAGCTCCTGGGCTCCTGCGTTTATACTTTAGGAAATATTGCAGAAGAGGGGAGCAGAGTGACTATAAGAGCCAGAACACAAGAAGATCTGCTGTGAAAGTCCCCTAGAAATGGCTACCTAAACAAAACAGGAACAATGCAATGTCAGTAGGCAGGTTAACATGAAAGGTGGAAAAATTTGAGGGTGTCCCATTCCTAGATAAAGGACTAAAGACAACTGTTGATTGGTGAGAGAATGAGAACTAGCCTTTCCCAAGGATAAGCCCTGAATTGGTCACCCAACACAGAGTGGTCATCTTTGAAACCATACACACGCACACATACATACACATACACACACATACACACACACGCACACACACACACACACACACACACACACACACACACACACACACACTAAACAGGGTTAGCAGTTTACATATATCTGTATACCATACAGGCAGTTACATATATACACATGTAACAAATATAGCAAAGGAAAGGGTTTGAGCATGGGAGCATCATAGGAGGTGTTTGAGAGAGGGTAACAGGAGCGTACTGTGCGGTATTATTAGTGGATACATGTAGACCATATGTAGTACATGTATGAGAACAAATAGCATTTCATCCTCAAAAAATTCTACTTTTAGGTTCTTTAAACCTTTAAATTTCTACTACTATTTTGGATTTTGTATATTATATTAGTTTATCCCGATTTAAAAAAAAAAGATTTTTGAACTTACTTTAATTATCTGTATAAAATCCAATTACTTCTATGACATGTGTAGATCCAACTGGGACCAAGTCACCATTATCATTTTCTGGAAAATCATTCATTTGCCCTTATAGTTCTCTCTCCACACTGAAGACAGTCTGATTCTTTTAAAATTTAATTGAGAATGACTGGAGTGATAGTTCTGCAGTTAAGAGCACTGGCTGCTCTTCTAGAGAACTTGGAGTTGATTCCTAGCACACACACTGGGTGAGTCACATTTTTTTTTCAGTGTTTGTCTTCTTAGCCCCTTAGAATATAAGGTGAATGAGCACAAGAGGTCCTATTGTTTTATAGTCTCCATAAAAATTTGTTGAAGAAATGAATGTAATAAAAATGACTTATTCTCTCCAGCTGCAGAAAATTACCACATGAAGTATATATGGGTATATTCAGGGTCAACTAAATTAGAATATGTGTGTTTGTGTACAAGAGTACATATGAAGGCATGTAGAAGCGTCTACATATGTACACCAGGGTCTCACTCCATTTTTGTATGCTTAGTAACAAGTATACTGTAAAACCTACTTTCTCCACCTGCATGCATAAGTCTAGTGTCAGTGCCAGGAATCGATTCTTGTCTCTGATGGTTTGTCTGGCTGTCGTCAATATTTGCCAGTTTTATTTTATTGTCTTCCTTTGAAGAGGAAGGTTAGGGGGTTCTCTTCCTTAGCACTTCCAGCAATACTCCATGAATCATGTTTTAGTAGTGACAACATTTTATCTGAGTTGTCTCCCTGCCTTTTCCCCATGACATCTACATGAATTCTTTTAATCATGTTCTCATTACCCTTTAATTATGTAAAAATTTTATATTAAGTATAATTTCTTCTGGTAGCCACAGGGTGGCATTCATGTTCTTTGCTATCTTTTTAATGACTGATGGATTACAAGGTCACTTTGAGTGGATAAATAGCCTAAAGATTCTTTCCAGGGAGGTTCTCTTTCTGATTTTCACATTAACACTTGTAAATGGCAGAACTTACAGTGCTACCCCACCTGCACCTCATTCTGCTTCCAGCGCCTTCAGTCTCCTCCTGCAGGAATCCAAGATGACTCTGTCAGGTGGTCTTGCTTTAATATTCAACTCAGTCAGAAAGGATGTAATGAAAGCCAGCAGCTCACACTTGCCTTGCCATTCATTTCAACTCAGCCATCACTAGAAAGCTTGCCAGCAGCCGTTAGCACAGGACTCTGAATGCTTGCTGGCAAACAGTAAGCTGAATAGCAAGTAGGGTCACTCACTCCAATAGGCTCGTGCCAGGGTAGGTGGATTCTCCAGACTAGTCCTTTAGGCAGTCAAAACATCTATTTAATATTTAAACACCACTTTGATTATTGAACACACACACATACACAGAGGAGGAGGTATTTATATGAGAAAGCTCAGCTTTGCTGAAGAGCCTGTTTGGTGTAGCATTTATTTTTTTCTGCTCCTGAGATGGATGTACAATTCATTCATTCATTCATTCATTCATTCATTCACTCATTCATTCACTCACTCATTCATTCATTCGGGCAATTTAATGATCGTTCATTTCATTTATGACAGGCTTCTACATCACTAAGCATTTTACAACATTTTTTGAAATATTGTTTTCTCATTTTCTCCATGAAAAAAGTGAAGCAAGAGATAACAATGTTAATAATTGTTTGAAAGCAACACAAAGAGTAAACTATAGAGGTAGAACAGACATGGAGGACTTTAAAGTAATCTGATTTCTGTGTTAACATCTCATGCTGGACACTGGCTGACACAAGCAGGACCTACTTCCAAGTGGCCCACAGCTGAAAGAAGTCTATCTTCTTACTTATCCCTCTGGGATAACTGTACCTGGTCCCATGCTGGCCTTCCAAGATCCACCTGCTTTTCCTCCAGCCTACCCTACCCTGCCTGAAATCATCTCACTCAACGTTTCAATTTTTCTCTGAAAAATAGAATTTCATAAAAATCCTAAACTATATTGTTACCTTTCACTGACCCTTTATAATCAATTTACCAAAAACTTACTTTTCCATTCTTGGTAGAATGCCTTAGGGACTCTGAAGTTTCTAATTACTTGTAAATAATGAAAATCCCTGATCTCCTTAAATGACAAATATAAACTCAGTATGGAAACTTGGATGTCTATCCCAGTATCTTAAAGACTTCACTCTTTAGTTAGTGGAAATACTCCACTGCAATGAAACTTCCTGAACTCAAGGACTAGAATTTAACTAGATGCCCCTTACTAGCATGCTCTCCTGTAGTTCTACTCTTTAGATGTTGTTTCTGGCCTTTGTAAGGCTGTGTTGCATGGAAAGGGGCGAGGGGTGTGGAGCTCAAGTGGTCTAACTGCACCAGGAGACTGTTTTCTCTCAGTCTGAAAGATGGAGAACGCCAAATCTCTAATGGTGCTTTGAAGGTTGTTAACACTCTATAGCTAGGCACTCTGATCATAATGCTTTTATAATCTCACACCCGACCCCACCAATATTTTTCTGTGGCTTGTTTTATTTTTGACAGAGTATTCCATGTAGATCCTCTGTTGGGATGCCATTGTGCCCAGCAGCAGATCTTTTGAACTAGGATTATTTTAATTATTTGAGATTTGTGTGTCTTGGATCATCTCTGCTGGAAGAGGAGTGTTCTCATCCTTGATACCATCAGATATCTGAGCCTCTCAATTTATGTTTTAGATCTAGTCAGCTCAGTTTTTTTTCCCTAACTACAAATGTTTCTTGATTTTTCCAACTAACCTCATAAATCCCTCTCTAATCAAGAGATTACTTCTTACCTTCTTGAAAGTCTGCTGTACTTTCTATTGTTTAAATTCCTTAGCACATTTGGTTTTTCTGTGGTCTATTTGTCCAGTTGTTCCTTTGAAACTCATGGAACAATCTGCTTCTTTGCCAATAATCTTTTTTTGTGTTTTCTAGTTATTGATTGATCCCCAGATATAAATCCTATCACATACAGTTTTAAAAGATCAGTAATATTTAGCTTCAGAATGTACTTGATGAAGTACTTCAGATTAGCTGAGTCTAAAATACACAACGATTTCTATTATAACCTGCTGGGGAGTGCTGAAGCAACACACCCACAAGGACCTTTTGATCAGTGTCCCACGGAGCTCAGTGTTCAGTTCTGCTTTTGTCCACGAGGGATTTATTGATTGAAAGATACATCTGGGAGATAAGAAAGACTTCTGACAGAAAGGTTGTTGGGATAGATGTGGTGACTTTTCTATACAGCTCCTGTAGAACTTCACTACAAGACGAAGGATATCTTCAGGTAAACAACTGCTTTATGGACCACATTAGTCCTGGGTCCTCTCAGAGATTAGGGAGTTTCCAGGCCCTAAAGTGGCAAAAAGATGATCTGTAGTTCAGTTCTTAAGGTCACCTGGGAAAAACACAACACAACGAATACAAACACATCAACAACTTTACAAAACACAGTGAAGCTGCAGATACTGTCTGAAAAATGATTGTCTGATGTGGATGTGGGGTGGGTGTGGTGGCACACACCTTTAATCCTGAGATTCTGGAGACAGAGGCAGGCAGATCTCTATGAATTCAAGGCTACCCTTTCCTACACAGAGAGTTTGAGGCCAGCCTGAGCTATAGGAGATCTTGTATTGGATGCATCTCCCCTCCGACCTTTACATCTTATGTGATCTCACACAGATCCCAATAGTTTCGTTTGTCTTTAATTTTCTACATTAAAACTCTTTTTAATGAAAAATTTTTTTAAAAAATAAAGAATTAAAAAGACTTAAATACAAAAGAAATCAAGGTTCTTTTCTAGTTGCTATGAATAATTCAATGAAAAAGAAATGATGTAAAAGAAAGCTGAAGTGTTTGGGGGGATGAGATCCTGGAGTAGAAGAGAATACAGGTGAATACATTGTTCTCTGATTCAAAGGACTAGTTGCATAAGGCCCAAAATTTATTTATTTTTTGATTGTATAATGTCACCACAGAACACTGGGGATAAGGTTTAATAACCTAAGAAATTTAACATGTCTCCATTGAAGGCAGGGATACTTGAACACCTTGGCAGTCTAGAGTCTAGAACTCAGTCTTGGATACAGAGATGGAGGAAAATATTTTCAAAGGAGGCAGGCACAAGCTGAGTCTCTGGGACACATCTGGTCTAGCCCACTGTGGGAAGGAAAATGGAAGTTCTTTCATGAGTTTACCACTGCTGAACTCAGCTTCACTACTCCTCACAGTGAGTCTGCTCTGAACATGTGCACTGGAAGTTCATCCGAATCCCCGAAGTTCTCCTAATATGCAATGTTGATATGCATGCTGCTTTGTTTTCTGTGAAATTCCCCGACCTTCTTGGTCAGCTGTATGACTCAAATGTTACGTACTCTGTCCTGTGTGCTATGAACAGGGTAGGGGGATGTGCTCTCGCCTTCGGGCTTCTGTTCACTTTAGAAGTACTTCTGTGGTATGGGGTGATATGTGATTTCTAGGGGAAGATGTTAGTTACTACAGTAAAATGGTCTCCAGTGCTAGGCCTTGTAGATCTCATTTAAAGTTACATCATGAGCTGTATCGCTCTGGAAAAGTTCTGCCTGTCTGTGTCCTGGTTTCCTTCTCCCTAAATTGTGTGTAATAATCCTTCATTACAAGTGAGAGAGCCTTGACATAAAGCAGGGAACATCTGTGACAAACTTTCCAGATATTTTAGGTTTGTAATGTAGGTCAGTTCTGCTCCTAAAGTAGCCTCCTTGGTCTTCCTCAGGAAGAAGGGATCTCTGAACTGAGTGGTCTGTGCCTGGCTTCTACTCCTGACAGCATAGCCACAAGGCCTGCCTGGTTTATATGAGATTCTAGAATGAGATGAATTTTACTTTTGATGAAGTCTTCTTGGTTTCCCATAGTCTATTTTTTTTTTATAAGTGCACTGTCCATCTTGCCAATTTGTTTCCATAGAAACCACTGAAATTTTACAGCTTGTTTAAGTGGAAGTGCAAAGAGGCATAGGTATTTGTAGGTATTGAATGAGCTTATCTGGCTAAGCGCTTAGTGTCTGGCACAGGAAACTATGGTGGGTAAACTCCAGCTATTACTATGTAATTTATGTATTCTTTACACTATGATTCTAAGATATCCTTTATGTGTTTGTTTTTATTGTTCTCTCCCACTATTCTTCTACCAGCGCCTTAGCTTGTTCATATAGAACACAAAGTCACTTAAGGAAGTATATGTGAAGAGTAAGTGAGTGAATTCTCTTCCTTCCATCCAGAGCTATTTGATAGCTGGGGACAAGGAATTCATCTTTAATCTGAGGTTTCTGGAGTAAAACTCCCATCAGCTGAGTTTCCTTTTATGGGAGAGAAGCTCTCCTCAACATCCTGACTGGGGCTTGCTTTGTTGTGCCTCTGGTTAAAGCAGGTTACCTGGAGATTGCTCTCTGAGGAGAGCAATTAATACAGAAGCAGAATAAAGACAAGACAATAAAGGAAGAGACAAAAGCAGAAAGGATGGAAGAAGACACGCCCAGGGCCAAATGACTATGTTACGGGATTTCCAACAGCTTTTACCCTG
Source organism: Mus minutoides (assembly GCA_902729485.2). Taxonomy (NCBI): domain Eukaryota; kingdom Metazoa; phylum Chordata; class Mammalia; order Rodentia; family Muridae; genus Mus; species Mus minutoides. Next base: position 31,661 of record LR751226.1, read on the forward strand.
CTTCCTTTAGGACCACCTTAGCCCTGTTTTCTGAAGAAGGGACAATGTATATGAATATGGCCTTACTTTCTGTCTTTTGTAAGTGGGAGTGACAGAGGTATCTGTATGATTTTAGAAAGGCACCTGACTTTGTTTTCTGACAAGGTCCTCATTTTTTGTGCCACTCCTCCCCAATTTTTAAGTGCACTGTCCATTTGGCCAATTTGTTTCCGTGGTCACCAGTGACAAATACAGATTGTTAATATGGTTTCAAGAAGAGGCAATAGTAACAAACCAAGCCCTGACATGAGCTATAAGTAGGAAAATGGCTCTGGAGTGCCTGATTCCATCAGTCTACCCACCAGCTAGCATTTTAGGTTTACAATAAGACAATAAAAGAACTCTAGGCATTTTTTTTTTTAATTTCTGGAAACAAGTGGTAGAAGAGAGGTGAAGATGTATTGATCCTTTTCTTCTGATATTATGATGGAAGTGCAGCTAACTTTAGAAAAAAGGGGGAAATTCTTTAAGGAAACTGTGGCTTATTCAGTGGTCTCTGGTCCCCACAGCGGTTAGCATTCATTCTTCCTTGCTAGTGAAGGAAACTGTGGCTCCTAAAATAAAGATCTAGAGTTTCTGTCATTTTTAAACAGTGATGAGGTGGTTAAGCACACAGACGTGGGGAATCTGGGAATGCCAATAGACTGGTACTGTGAGTAGGAATTTCAAACCCACAAGAACCATCTTTGGTACCCTATAGTATTTGCAGGAAAGGAGGCCGAGCAGAGACTGGGTGAGCAGAGACAGGCTGGGTCAAAGGAATAGGGTTTAGAGATTCAGATCACTTCATCCCCTGCTCCATTTGAACCCCTACTCTTCAATACCCATGGTGTTTAGGAGACACTCCCAAACTCAGACTGCAATTAGAAGGGCTGAGGCTTGTAAGAAATTTAAAAGGGAAATCAAGATGGGTGTTAGCCAAAGTAGAAATAGAGAAAATAGACATAAAAAAAGGCAGATACTCAAGACTATGGTCATAGAAGAAAATAATCCACTAATTCATAGCAGAAAATCTTAAAAAGATAAATGAAAATTTTAGTGATTTGTTATTTTTTATTATTCTGTTGGACAGATCATGGGGCAAGGAGGAAGGAATCAAAATGTCATCCCTACACAAATTTGTAACAGATTAATGATTGTTTGAATGTCAAAATAAATCTTCTTTAGCTAATGGCATAGGTTTTTTTTTTTTTTTTCTGTTGTGAGGGAAACTTATAGCCTATAGAAAAACAGAAGTGGGACCAAATAGCTCTTTTAAGAGTACTTGAAAGCCGGGTGTGGTGGTGCATGCCTTTAATCCCAGCACTTGGGAGGCAGAGGCAGGCAGATTTCTGAGTTCGAGGCCAGCCTGGTCTACAAAGTGAGTTCCAGGAGAGCCAGGGCTATACAGAGAAACCCTGTCTGGAAAAAAACCCAAAAAACAAAACAAAAAAAGAGTACTTGATGCTGACTATTCAAGCCTGATCAGTGTTAGTCTAAGATGTCTAGTTGTCCTAATGTCAAATGTTTTGGAAAATAAAGAAGTTAAGAAAAATATTTATGTTTTTGATATGATAATACATTAACTGTGATAACTTTAGCAATGACTTGTGTTGAGCTGGCTTAGTCTCAATATCTGCGCTATGGTTGAGCTTGGATTTCACATATCAATATCTAAACGATAACAGAGTTGAGAGCTAAGAAAAGGCTATTATGATGACAATCGTAGTGTTCTACCCACAAGCTCTCCCTTGTTTGTTTAGTGAAAAGAGAACTATCATACATGGAGAACTCTGCTGTGGCTTTTCTGCACCCCATTCACAAACAGATCAGTATTTCCAGGTAGCATGGAGGTGGCACTTTTACGTATAATTTGATAGAGTGGCAGTAAAATAATTCATGGTTGTATGAATTAAGGAACTGAGTTAAGTAACAGAATAATGAAAATATAACTTGGGACCTTGTTCAACATCAGTGATAAGAATAATTAGATAGAAATAAAAGTCAAATTGGTCTCCAAGCCACAATATGGAGCAAAAGAAAATGTCTCAAGAATTGTTTCTAAATGTAGGTCATTATTATAAGAAACCAAAGGACAAGCCAGGTAGGTAAATACACAGTGAATGATGAATCCCTGTGCAAGGTCCGAAGAACCCCATCTATACTGACAATCATACCAGTTAGAGAGAAGACATGAAAACAGATGACTAGCTAGATAAATATTGCATATAGTAATTATGCACCAGCTATAAATACAGCAAGATGATATTTTCTCCCTCCAGGGAAGTGCAGTTAAAACTGGGATAGTGATTTTGATGGGAAGAATATCAGAACTTAAGGAACACGAGTTCCGAATTTTAATAAGCCTGGGGATTGGGTCATCATAATAAAGCATTTTATGCCATTGAGGAGAATTTTATTTTTCCCCATGACACTCTCATGGGGTTTGTAGATGATAAGGGTAACATTCTTTTTTGCCTCTTTGTTTCCAGAATCAAGATTATGTGGGTTGTGATGTCCATTCATGTTAAAATGCTTAGCCTCAGGCAATCTTGTGTTGCTTTTCCTTTGCTTGACCCATTGAAGTAATAATATGATGAACTCCACCAAAAAGTTGACCTTTTTTTTTTTTTCATTGACATATGCTCTTTAATGTTAGAAAAGTATAAGTTCAAGCTAAATTCTTTGTTATGGGAGGGAAAAATATCTAAGCATTCCTCACATAGCTATATTTTTGTCAGAGATTTATTGTTTTGGTTTTATAAGCTATAGTGGAAATGGAACTTTTAGACACATTGCTAAAGTACACTATCCTGGTATTCTAGTGCTGCATACACAGACACACACACACACACACACACACACACACACACATACACACATACACATACACAGACACACACACACATCTTCAGTATAAAATTTCCTATTTGAAGTTTCTGCAATTTCAGCTAGTCATTTTCTCTTTCATTTTGACCACACCTTGGTGTCTTGATATAAGTCACTAGATGAACAATTGAACAATGGTCATAGTAGGAGGTGTCTGTGCTGATGAGCAAAGCAACACAGGAAAGAATCCCATTGTTGCTGTGGTCCTGTCTATGCTGGATTAGTCCAGGGCTTCAGAAGCTCTGGACTTGGACCCTTGGTCTCATGCTCTTACTGCAGTTCTCTCTACAGCATCTCTTTCTGAGCATGTGCTTAGTACACATCTCTAGGTACTACCATGAGTCCATAGTGCTTTCAGGTCTATGTCCACATTTCTTAGCATGTCATCTGAAGCACTTTAAACTCCAAGACCTCTTGCTTATTTAGGGATGTTTTGATCTTTCCACTTCTTTTCTCCTTTACTTGACATTTCACCCTCCAGGGTCTCTTAAAACATGGCTTGTACTAGTTCCATAACAGTCAAGCTAACCACTTCCCCTTTCTTTTCGTACCACTCCCAAGAATACACCCAGTCCACAATACCTTTACCTCTCCCAACATTTGGATATCCTGCCTTCACTTGGGTCCTACTCTTTCACTCTCTACATCATATCTTCCTTGCAAGTCCTCATCTTGACTTCTCATCCCCAGTGATTCAGCTTAAACTCTACCTCTGTGAAGTGTTGTGGAATGACTCCTCCAATCCTGAAGGGAGAAAATGATTCCTTCTCTTCTCTAGAAAACTGGCACATTCCAGATCAAAGATGGCATCTGAAATGCTCTTTTCCCCAAAGCAGAATACTTGAAACATGGTAAGTACTGAGAAGTACATAAAGCATAAGTGAGGAAATAGGTAGTAAAAAGATACAAATATTAGAAAATGTAAAACATGCAATTATACATAACTGTCTATTGAATATGCATTTTAAAAATTGACTTATACAGTTACAGTATTCATGCTCATTTTGTTTCTGTACAATAAACTAAATCCCCAAGTTACTCATGAATTCGAATCTCTTTTGTGAGTCCAAAGAACTTTAGATTTATATGACAACCCCAATTGTTTTTAGTTTTTATTTCTGTATAACAACGTATCTTAAAATCTAGACGCTTATAATAAAATTTTACTGTTTTGTTTAAATTTGTGAATTGGGAATTCAGGAAAGAATTGAATGAATTGTTTGCTTTTATAGTTGGGGCTGTCATATATACTCCAAGATCTCTTCTTTATTTAGGGGTGTCTTGATCTTCCCACTTATCCCCTCCTCTACTTCTTGGCATTTCACTCTTCAGGGTCTCTTAAAACATTGTTTGCGCTCGTTCCATAGCAGGCTTTGAATTGATGTTCTGATCAACTAGTAACTGCTGTCCTATAGTACTTCCTCATACACTGTCAGTCAAACCAGTAACAGAGTACACTGAGATTTAAAGTAGAGAAAAAGATACAGAAATAAGATATGATGCCTTAAAAACAATGCATATAGGGGAAAAACACAATATCATATGGCCATTTTTGAAAACTAAAATCCATGATAAAATTAATATGTATTTGATTAATCAGTGCCTGAAGATATATGTAATAAAAAGTTTGCTAACCCTCTAGAAATGCCTAGTATGAAAAGGTATTCTCTATTAAAGTTTCTAGGTAGTCTCTGTGCCATAGAGATGGAAAGCCTGCAGAATAGGAAGGAACCCATGTCTATTAGGAACTCCAAGTTACCTAGCTATTTTCATCATATTGATACAGCTTTTAATGCTACATAATCACAAGTGAGGATCTGTCCCACTTTATATTGTGAGCACAGTCAGTCTTTTGTATTTGTGTCTCTGGAAAATGTTTATGTGATGAACATATACCTTGTATAGTTTTTCTTGTTTTTATTCCCTTAAAATGCCCAGGAAAACATTAATTTACAAATTTGTGTATCCTTGGAGAGATAGCAGTCTCTAGAATAAGTTCTCTGTGGATACCAAGGGTTCCAAATAATCTTGAAAAATTTGTGTTCCCAACGATGACTTTGGATAAATTCACTGCTGATAGATCTCCCTGACTTAGAGAAGAACAGGAGTGCAAGGAATTTGTCCTTAGCCTTTGAGGTTGACAGCAAGTAGAGCAAAAAATTTCAAGCTGTGAATTGTGATCTTATTAGTGGCTTATGAAATCAGTTTAGTGGGTTGAGGTTAGTAGCTTCAAATAAAAGAAATTCAATCCAAGGTGTAAGGAAAGTTTATATACACAAGGATGCACAGGTATAAAAGTGAGGGTGATATTGCAATAACAGCTTTATGTCTAACTGGGCCATTGTCAGAAATATTTTAAAGCCCCTAAAATAGAACACTAGTGTCCTCCCATGAACTCTCTTTTGGTACAACTTTCAAAGGCAAAGCATGGCCCTAGAGGGACCATTGGTTTGTTCCAGCATGACATTCCTGAGGTTTTCTATGAAAAATATTTTGTTTGGAGCCTAGAATGACAAATAGCTTTGAGTCCAACAGAAACATCATTTTCTAAGAGAACAGATTGCTTTGCAGACAGTGTACAGCAAAATAAAACAGCTCACCTCCCCAGATCATGCCCTCCATTGCCTATAAAGACTTTCTATATGAGATTTTTTTTTCCTTTACCTCTTTTCAAGATTACATTTAGTTGAATAGATTTCCCAAGAGCTTAATTCTTCACTTATCCAATGTTTCTGACCCTTGAGAGTCTACAGGTACTTCTACAGGCATATTGGAGGGTAAGCTCTGAATATTGAGCCACACCTAATAGTACTACAGTTGCTGTATCTGATAGGGCTGTTCAACTTCCTGCATTGTTCTCGTCTCAGGAAACCTGTGTGCATGAGTAATGGGTTGGGATGGGGCATTGTTTTAGACTTTAATCTTCCACCCGCTATTCCTTTCTTCCTACAAAAATATTTCCCCACTTTCATCTTGTCCACACTGTAAGTGCAGCATGGTTTATTTTAGCATTTATTTTCAATCCCATATCAAACTCTTTTAAGGTGATTATCATTTATGACAAGTAGAAATATTTTACAAAGTGCTTTTCAAACATGCAATTGCACTTAATAACCAGAATGAATCCACGTGCTGTTTATCATAAATATTTTATTTTAAATTTAGAGAAGTCGAGGTGTGGAAAGGCTAAACTGCTTGTTCCAAGTCATATATAATGTTAAACTACAGACCAGAACATTGCTTTTGACTCCAAATCCTAGATCATATTGTAATTGGCCAGAGAAAAATGGGCCTGAGTTAACTTTTTGGACATGTGCAATTTTCTGGAAGTTTTTTAAGTTTCTTTCCAAAGGATGCCCTCAAAGCATCTATCCCTTTATTGGTTCAGTTCTTGAAATTAGGAGATAGTTAAATTTTGACTTACTTTTAGAAGATAATGTCACTGTAAAAAAATATAAAAGCATAATAATGGAAAGTAACCCACAATGGGCAAGGAGATATGTTCAATGTAGGCATTGTGTTAGCCTTGTAACCAAGGAAAGTTCTATACTCACTCGGTCCTTGACTTATGAGTGTGGTACTCAGTCCCATATGTGATAGGCAAGGAAAAGATAAACCATCATACACTCTCAGGAAGATTTTAGGAATATATCATATGTGGATAGGAGGGTTCATTCTTGCTTAATTTTTTGTGTTATTTTTTATACATCTTAAGACTTTTCCAGCTTCATGGAAGCATTATAAATTTCTGCACCTCAGCGTGAATTACATCTAGTTGTCTAAATAAGTTAACCATAATTATAATATAACATATCACGTTAAGGTATACTATATCTCAGTGTGAACATCTGGATAAAATACTGATAGAACTCTTATCTCAAGGCAATGCTATGAGATATTTCTCTTTCTACCTTTACTCTAGTTTTTTTTTTCCATCCTAGGTGAGTATGCATTACATTGCTATTCTATGAACCCAGGGATAATATTCTATTAGTGGTTACATTTGTGTAAGTTTTGACACAGACAGGTCCCACACAGGCTCATGGGTTTCTTCGTTTGGTCTCCAGATAGTTGTGCTATTTTGAGAAGTTGTGGTTCCTTTAGAAGGTGGAGCCTAGCTGGCAGAGATACACTGGGGGGCTCTTTGTTGTTATAGCCCAGTCTTACACCCAGTTCCCTTTGCCTGCTTGTCTACCACCACTCTCATGGATTTGCTTGTGCTTGCCGCCCTGGCTTCCCTGCCATGCAAAGCTGAAATCTTTCAGGAACATGAGCTAGAATAAATTTGTCCTCCTTAACATCTGTTAAGTATCTTGTTTTACCAGTGAGAAAAAAAGAAACCAATAATCTGCTAATTTAGGGTATAACTCACCTGTCCTAAAGAGTGGAAGTCTACAACAATAGGTTCAGTCACGTGGATTACAAGTCATTCTATGCAGCTCTCACATCACTTAAGTTCAGGAGTCAAGGTCCTGGCTTAGCATCTCAAAGTCCACTAAAACCATGAAGCACTATGACCTTCCTTGGCCTCATTCTTTCTTTCAGTTTGTGTATGTGTTAACCTGTTGTTGCTGCTGCGAGAAAATGAGCAGAAATAGTCCACACAAAGAATGGAATGTTCAATTTGGGTCCCACTTTCAGTTGTTTGAGCCCAAAGTCAGATGGTTCCACTGCTGTTTGCCTAAGTCGAGAAACTCACTTCATGATAATGGTGTAGCAGAGAGTAAGAGAAAAGAGCTCAGGATAAGATAATCATTGTCCCAGTCATCCCACTCTCCAAGAAAGATGTACTTCCTACTAGCCCATTCAGCTATGAGATCAATGGCTTCATTTGCTGATAAAATAGCATCCTCATCATCTAATCAGCTTTTCAGTAGAATCACCAGCTGGGGCCCAGATCTTCTTAAGGCTTAGGGGAGCATTTTGTATCGAAATCACAAGCTACTGGGCCTGAGTGGTTTGTGTCTGTCCTGCAGTGTGAAGTACATTCAGTCTAGCTCCAAAGTCCTCAAGTCTCATTGGACTTTACTCAAGTTCAAATCCAAGTCATACTCTCATTTGAGATTGAAGGCAAACCATTAGCCAACCATGAGGTCTTACTAGAGGGTATAAACAGGAGGATCAGGCCACAGCTAGACTAGAATCCAAGAGGATGAACAATGAAGTCTATAGTGACATGCTTAGAATCCAGAACACACACAGACATGAGCTCCAAAGGTTTGGGCATCCCTGACCTAATGATCTTGCAGATGCAACTCATCTGTGCCATTGTTTCAACAGGCTTTCCTTTCTACTTACAGCTTCCCTCAGTACACATTCTAGGTTCCACATAGTGAGTGGCTGATTCCAAATTGTGCCACCAGGAGGAGCAGAGCTTCAGTAGCCATAGAGAGCATGGATGGTTGAAAATGGGGAAACAACCAGAATATCAGAGATGTATAACTAACCAGAAGGCTCTCAAATGGTGAGCCAGAATAAATGCTTCTTCCTCCCTTAAGCCACGTCTCAGGTATTTGTCACAGTGAGGAATGAACACATGCCACTAATTCCAGTTCCCAAAAGAATATCCATTTCTGCCTGAACTCTCAGGAGGAGAGTGTGTACTGTCCACATTCTTATCAGCATGTGGTCATTGGAACATACACTGGCATCATCCATTAAGTTTACTTAAACAGTTTTGAGCATCCCTGGCTTATGGGATAGAATCTTTACAAACCTTTTCTATAAACCAATTTCAAAGGCTTCTTACAAATGAGGACACACAGGTTTTCCACTCGGGCCAGCAGGCTGCATGAGCCAACCTGCATCCCTGACTGACACACACCTGAGAGACATCACTTTAAAGAGGGGAGGGCTTATTTTGCCTTATGTCTCCAGGGATTTCAGTGTGACTTGGGGAATGACTAAATTGCTCTGTGTCTGAGGAAAAGTAAAACAGATACTGCCTGGAATATAGAAGAGAGTGCCTCACTGCATGGAAACCCAGAAATAGCAAAAGAGAAGCAGAAGGGTGGGTGCCTTGTAAAAGGCTCCTTCCTTCAAAGGCAGACACCAGTGACTTATTTCCCCATCTAGGCTCCAACTCCTAATGAACATTCAGTTATGAATGCATCAGCTTACCAACAGTCTGATTTATTTATGAGCTTAGTGCCCTCACCATCTAATCATCTCATACAGGTAGCATCATCTGAGGTCTACGCTTTCAACATCTGAGTCTGCGCATTGCTGTTATGGTACTGGTCAGATTCAGGTAGTGACAGCCCAGCTTTAGGTTCTGGATGCCAAGTGAACTTCTGCCTATTTCTTCTTGTTTCCAAGTCTGATTCCTTTACATACACCCGTTCCTTGTACGGCTCGGCCTTTAGGCCGCTGGTCTGTTGCAGGTCACTGCTTGCCTGTGGACACTGCCAGCACCTCTACTGTATCGTCCAGAGAGGATATGGCCTTTTCTTGAGTCAATTCTGGAATGCAGACTAGTTTCTCAACTGGCACAAACATGTGTTATTTCAAAAGACTGTGTATCATGTTCAGACTTCAATCCCCTTGGAGATTAAGAGCAAGTTCCTAAGCAAACTCGCTGCTTTTCTCCATAAGGCAAGAACCAGTTTTCATTTTACATATACCTCTAGGTTTCTCATTACTTTAAAACTGAGATCCAGCATGAATCTCCTCATCTAAAAGGTGGACCATTGCTATTTCTCAGGAAAAATGATTAAATTTATGTGTGTAATCAAATGGAATATACACTGCACTGTTGACCAGAATACAAAGACTTCTTGTTCCAAAGGCAAACCCAAGGTGCAGAAAGAACTTACACCTTTTAATATTGTTTTTCTTCTTTGTTAAAAAAAAAATGTTGGCTGAGTGTCAGGTACCTGGCCATATAGAAAAGTCTATCTATACCTTGTCATTTGCAAAGGCCCAGGAGTACTAAACCTTCATAACTGTTTAATAAGCTGTCTTCTACACTTGTGATACTTGTTCAAGTGTTCTTAATAATTCAGAAATTGAAAAAATCATTTGTTTCTGTGAGCCCATAAATACTAATCTTTAACTCCTTGCACTTCTGAAAATAACTTATACAGTTCCATTTAATGTTATTTTTTGCACAGTGCCTTTGAAGTTTAGTCTTCATTGTAATGGCACTGAATTTAAAATGATGTAGGAGACACTTCTGGGCATGGGTGTGAGGGCACTTTAGGTACTGATTCACTAAGAATGGAGAGCTAAGTCTTGGTTATTGGTGGCTTCTTCCTCAGGCTAGATGCACAGACTGAGTAGAAGGGAGAAGCTAGAAATTCGGATGAGCATTTAATGAGATCCAGAGTCATCTCCTGCTACTTCCTGGTCTATGGAGATTCAAGGAAGCAGATTCATGCTCTGTTTCCACAGCTGAGAGTTATTCTTGCCATAATGCCTTTCTTTTATTATTTTTTTAAAATTTTGTATTGGATATTTTCTTAATTTACATTTCAAATGCTATCCTGAAAGTTCCCTCCCTCTTCCCACCGCCCTGCTCCCCTGCCCACCCACTCCTACTTCTTGGCCCTGGTGTTCCCCTCTACTGGGGCATATAAAGATTGCAATACCAAGGGGCCTCTCCTCCCAATGATGGCCCAAAACAACAAAAACAGTAAAGACAATAACAACAATAACCAACCCTTCCTGCCTTGAGTTGTTTCTAACAGATATTTAGTCAAAACTATGAGCAAAATGACTAGTAAATCGCTCATTCCATCTTAGCTTTGCCATGAAAACTCTGTGGTGAATGGTGAGTGGTGCTTTCCTACAGCACATGGTTAATATTCTGGTTTTCCCATAATTCTGCTGTCACTTGTTGCCTCTTAGACGAAATGTCCATCAGTGGATCCCACATCTTGCTGAGCTGTATATATTTATCAGATTATCCACATGAAACCTTCAGCTCATGTCTGCCAGCCCTGTTTCTTGCTCAGGCCATACGATGTGGAGAAAGTGCCCAAACTATGCTGCTGTGTAACATTTTCTGTGGTGGGTAGCCTTGCTTACAGGTTTCGACACTTCCTCTCACTAGCTGAGCCAACGTTCTGGGCCAGCCTCCCATATGTACTTACAGGAGCGACAGTCAGCTGGATATCTGGTGCTACACTTTTCTACAAATCACTTATAGATAACTTAGTTGGTTAAGAGATAATAGATGCATTAGCACTATGTCCAGTTTTCTGAGGAACTGCCAGACTGATTCCCAGAAGGGTTGTACAAGCTTGCAATCCCACCAGCAATAGAGGAGTGTTCCTCTTCCTCCACATCCTCGCCAGCATCTGCTGTCACCTGAATTTTTGATCCTAGCCATTCAGACTGGTGTGAAGTGGAATCTCAGGGTTGTTTTGATTTGCATTTCCCTGATGATTAAGGATGTTGAACATTTTTTCAAGTGCTTCTCAGCCCTTCAGTATTCCTCAGTTGAGAATTCTTTGTTTAGTTGTGAATCCCGTTTTTAATGGGGTTATTTGAATTTCGGGAGTTTAGCTTCTTGAGCTCTTTGTATATATTGGAAATTAGTCCCCTATCAGATTTAGGATTAGTAAAAATTCTTTCCCAATCTGCTGGTGGTCTTTTTGTCTTATTGACATTATCTTTTGCCCTACAGAAGCTTTGCAATTTTATGAGGTCCCATTTGTCCATTCGTGATATTACAGCACAGGCCATTGCTGTTCTGTTTAGGAATTTTCCCCTGTGCCCATATCTTCAAGGCTTTTCCTCACTTTCTCCTCTATAAATTTTAGTGTCTCTGGTTTTATGTGGAATTCTTTGATCCATTTAGACTTGAGCTTTATACACGGAGATAAGAATGGATCAATTCTCATTCTTCTACATGATAATGGCTAGTTGTGCCAGCACCATTTGTTGAAAATGCTGTCTTTTTCCCACTGGAAGGTTTTAGCTCCCTTGTCAAAGATCAAGTGATGATAGGTGTGTGGGTTCATTTCTGGGTCTTCAATTCTATTACATTGATCTACCTGTCTGTCTCTGTACCAGTACCATGCAGTTTGTATCACAATTGCTCTGTAGTACAGCTTGAGGTCAGGAATGGTGATTTCCCCAGTTTCTTTTATTGTTGAGAATAGTTTTTGTTATCCTAGGTTTTTTTGTTATTCCAGATGAATTTGCAAATTACCCTTTCTAACTCAGTGAAGAATTGAGTTAGAATTTTGATGGGGATTGCATTGAATCTGTAGATTGCTTTTGGCAGGATAGCCATTTTGACTACATTAATCCTGCCAATCCATGAACATAGGAGATCTTTCCATCTTCTGAGATCTTCTTCAATTTCTTTCTTCAGAGATTTGAAGTTCTTGTCATACAGATCTTTCACTTCCTTAGTTACAGTCACACCAAGGTATTTTATAGTATTTGTGACTATTATGAAGTGTGTTGTTTCCCTAACTTCTTTCTTATCCTGTTTATCCTTTGTGTAGAGAAAGGCCACTGATTTGTTTGAGTTAATTTTATATCCAACTACTGCACTGAAGCTGTTTATCAGGTTTAGGAGTTCTCTGGTGGAATTTTTAGGGTCACTTATATGTACTATCATATCATCTGTAAACAGTGATATTTTTACTTCATCCTTTCCAATTTGAATCCCCTTGATCTCCTTTCGTTGTCGAATTTCTCTGGCTAGGACTTCAAGTTCTATATTGAATAGGTAGGGAGAAAGTGGGCAGCCTTGTATAGTCCCTGACTTTAGTGGGGTTTCTTCAAGTTTCTCGAATTAGTAAATTTCAAATTTACTTTGAAGTTGGCTACTGGTTTGCTGAATATTGCTTTTATTATGTTTAAGTATGAGCCATGAATTCCTGATCTTTCCATGACTTTTATCATGAAGGGGTGTTGGATTTTGTCAAATGCTTTCTCAGCATCTAACAATATGATCATGCGATACCCAGGAGATGTTCCAACTGGTAATATGGACACATGCACCACTATGTTCATAGCAGCCCTATTTATAATAGCCAGAAGCTGGAAAGAACCCAGATGTCCTTCAACAAAGGAATGGATACAGAAAATGTGGTACATTTACACAATGGAGCTATTACTCAGCTATTAAAAACAATAAATTTATGAAATTCTTAGGCAAATGGATATCATCTTTAGTGAGGTAACCCAATCACAAAATAAATCACTTGATATGCACTCACTGATAAGTGGGTATTAGCCCAGAAACCTAGAATACCCAAGATAAAACTCCCAAAACACAAGAAAATCAAGAAGGAAGACCAACATGTGGATGCTTCATTCCTCCCTAGAATAGGGAATAAAATATCCATGGAAGGAGTTGCAGAGACAATGTTTGGAGCTAAGATGAAAGGATGGACCATCCAGAGACTGTCCCACCCAGGGGTTCATCTCATAATCAGCCAACAAACGGAGACACTATTGCATACATCAACAAGATTTTGCTGAAAGGACCCTGATATGGCTGTCTCCTGTGAGGCTTTGATAGTGCCTGGCAAATACAGAAGTGGATGCTCACAGTCATCTATAGGATGGAATATAGGGCTCTCAATATAGGAGCTAGAGAAAGTACTCATGAGTTGAAGGGGTGTGCAACCCTATAGGTGGAACACCAATATGAACTAATCAGTACCCCAGAGCTCGTGTCTCTAGCTGCATATGTAGCAGAAGATGGTCTAATCGTCCATCATTGGGAAGAAAGGCCCCTTGGTCTTGAAAACTTTATATGCCCCAATATAGGGGAACTCCAGGGCCAAGAAGTAGGAGTGAGTGGGTAGGTTAGTAGGGCAGGGGGAGGGTATAGGGGACTTTTGGGATAGCATTTGAAATGTCTTCCATTGGGGGGAAGATGCCTGAGTCTTTCAAAGCAGGGAGCCAGGATGATGCCACTTGCCGGTTAATATCCATCCCAGCAGCTAGGAGCATTTCATAATGGATGCAGGGTGCAGAGATGAGATTATAAACCAATGCATATGTCCTCCTAGGTCAAGTTGGATAGCTAGATGTGGAGGATTCAGGGACAAATGTCCTGTACTTGTTTCATTTTGTTTTGATATTTAAGTCCATAAAGACAACTGTAGAAAGATCTATAAGCTAAGGTCAAGAAAAGGAATACCTTAGGAAATGTGATTTCTGAAAACAGGGGTTGACAATGTTACAGCCCCAAATAAATTGCCTCCCTCATTCACACTGGTTCTTAAAAATGGAATTTGTCACTCTGGTGTGCATAATAAGCTGTTCTGTGAGTGAGATCATACCTTTTCTCTGTTTAAAAGCTGTTCAGGAGTGGGGAATTAGTATTCCTTTTATTACAACCAAGGGACCATAAATCAAAAGCAGGTGATTTGTTCAATTTTAGCCCCATAGTACAGCCAGTGAATCTTAGGAAGAAATGGTTTCAAATCCAATCTATCAAGGGTTCAGACCTTAGAGAGAGAAAAAAAGCTATGAAACAACCTTTTGAAATATTCTATTTCATAAAAGATTATAGTACCTACAGAGGAAATAAAACAATGAAACTCTCTACCTTTGAGACAGTTTTTCCTTGGTGGTGAACTTGGTTCCACATAGAGTGGAGGATTAGCTTTCATCCTAGAGCTTGTAAATCGTAATGTGTAATCTGATTGACTCAGCTGTCAATAGTTTTACTTTTCTTTCCCAACAGCACAGTTGTACATATGCCCCCAAAGTTTGAGATCTTATTGCTAATTTGCTAGATTTGTAGAGTTATTTATTACACTCTTCAGGGGCAAAAATAGAAAAAAAAAAACAATTTCTGATGCAGCTTTAATTTAGCAATGACTGTAGGGGCACTAATAGAAATTCAGTCATAAATTCAAAATGCATGGAACATGCTAGGTGGGAGATTAGGGTGGCAGGAACATTTGCTCTGCCACACCCAGAAGACTAGCTTCCACATTTTGCAGTGAAAGAGCACAGCACAAATGCAGGCCCAGAAGTGCACTGATGTAGAGACATTTTAGCAACACTCCATGATTTTCTTGAGCTTATGACAATGGACTTGATGTTATGCTCTTTAATTACGAAGTTTCAGGCTCCAGAAGCTCTGGCAGTGAAGCCTGTTAACTAACATCTTCTGAGGTTACAGTCTGGGGCTGCTCACCTCGATGACCCTGCTCTGTGTGTTGCTGTGAACTAAAAGAATGAATTCTGCTTTGATTTGAACAGCAGTCCTTGACCTTTGGGTTGCGACCCCTTGGGGATTGCATGTCAGATATGTACATTGCAACTCATAACAGTAGCAAAATCACAGTTTTGAAGTAACACAGAAATAATTTTATGGTTGGGGGTCACCACAACGCAAGGAACTATGTAACATTAGGAAGGTTGAGAACCACTGGCTTAGAATGTTCATGACACTCCTTCTTTGGTTTTGTCTTTCACTAAGACAGAACTTGTGCCTGGCATGAAGGAAGCCTATAGTTCATGCTTATTGAATTAAGGAAGACTTACTGTCTAATAGGAGCTGCTTCTGTGGTTTCATCCCCCTGTGACTGAATGAATAATCATGTTTGTTCTTTTTTTATACATTAACTTGACTGTGTTAAGAGATACCCAGGTAAAGTTAGTTAAATATTCTTTCTGTATTGAAATAGATTAGCATTTGAAACAGTTGACTGAGAAAGAGAGTCACATTTTTAGGACTAGGGCCAACTGATGCCAATTTATCCTAGTTTGCGAATACTATGAGATTTCTTTACTTCCATAATTGTATGTGTCAGTCCTTGTAGGAGGAATGAGGCAGCGTATCCCAACTGGCAGCCCATCATGGCTCATGTATGCACAACAGCTGGACCCTCATTTTACAATCCTAAGATCTGCCTAGCACATGGAGAGAAATGACGACAGAGCACATGACCTGGAGCAAGATGCCATGGACCAATGGGGCATGGGTGGAGGGTATAAAAGCAGCACTCAATTCTGCAATAACTGAGTCTGCCTCTGCTTCTCACTTGACTCCCAGAGTCTGTGTCACTGATTCTGTACCTTCTTACCTGCTACTCCCAAGGACCATCTTCAGGGGCCGAGGACTAGGAAAATAAGTTCTCACATATATCCACTTCCTATCAGTCTGTTTCCTTATAAATGCTTACTAACACAACCACTATTCAATTTATAATTGTCTCTAGCCGGTCTGAAGAAGTATAAAGGAGAGAAGAGTCTTTTTTTTTTTTTGTATGGATCTTGATGAGTTACATAATCTCAT
Organism: Mus minutoides; assembly: GCA_902729485.2. Classification (NCBI taxonomy): domain Eukaryota; kingdom Metazoa; phylum Chordata; class Mammalia; order Rodentia; family Muridae; genus Mus; species Mus minutoides. Next base: position 47,790 of record LR751226.1, read on the forward strand.
TGCTTGCAATTGAACAACTACTCCTTCATATGGGGCTTATCCCGGAGGCTGGCCTATTCACTAAGTGACACTCACTGGAGAATGACAACCCCAATCCCTCCCAGAAGGTACTAATTACAAACAGCTTCTAGGTTGGGGGCGGGCTTTTTGTCTACTTCCTTTTCATAAGAAGAGTTTGTCTGGTTTCAACTTGTGCAGGTCTTGAAGATGCTCTCAGAGATTTCATGTGTATTTTGTTCACTTCTTTGTTTCCTTTTATGTTTTGTTTGTTTTGTCTTACTGGCCTTCTTTTGTTTGGTTGATTGATATTGAGAGACAGAAAGAACATGAATTTGGGGAGTGGGAAGGAGGAAGGATTTGAATGGAGTTGGGTAAAGGAAAAGGATAAGACCCAAGTATTATATAAAATTTAAAAATAAACAAGTACAATACTTTTTGTTTTTAAAGGAAAAACTGCATTTTTAAAATGTGTTTTAACTCAATGGTGTCTCTCAAGCTGTAATAGATAACTCACTTTCTAAAATCCTGCCCAAGACTTTCTTAAAGTTTGTTAAATTGTCACTAGAAAGCTTAGTTTGTGCTGTTCTTGTCTGTCACACTCACACTGAAGAGGAACAGTGACAGAATCCACCCTTCTGGAAAAGGCAAGCTCAGGTTCCTCCAATGCGTCTTCCTTCTGTGGTGTGGAATAAACACTATCTATAACCTGAGAATGCACTTTTTACTGCTAATTCCCCAACTCTCTCTCAGGGATATTATCGTACGGTGACTTCATAGTGCACCCAGTGCTAGAAAATGTGTGCCCATAAATTCTCTGTATTATCAACTCTGTTTCATACTTTTAAAATCGTGAGCTACTGATTTCAGTTACACACATACACTCCCTTCAAACTCAAATGCACACATAAAAGATAAACTTTTTAAAGGTGGCTCATGAAATTTATTCATCTGTGTTGTTTATTTTAATTTTTATGTATGTGTTTGTATATGTCCCTCACTGGACTGTGAGTTTTCCAACTGCAACAACAAAATCATTAAAATTTACTTTACTAAAAAGTAGGTTCCCAATTCCTATTTAAGCCACATCATTTTTTAAGGAGTTCTAATATTCTTGATGCATCAGCAAAGGGAAGAGCAATCTGACAGGGAGTGAGAAAACTGGCAGGGAATAAGAAAGCAGTGTCTCTTGCCATGATCCAGCCATAGGATTTTTCACCAGCCCAGAGCAAATTGTTCCAGTTCCTTCCTTAGATATTTGCCTCTTTTAAAACAAAGGCATAATGCATGAGGCTAAAGAAGGAGTCTCAGCAGCGCCTCTTTTCTGGGCATTGCTATTTGTAGCTTCCTTCTGTTGTGCCTACAGCACCACTGTGCATATATATATATATATATATATAGTGTGTGTGTGTTCATCAGAAACAATCTCTGTCCTGAATTTGATTTGGTCAGCTTGCTTATAGTCTTTCAAGCAGGTCAGTAAAAATATGAGAAGAGAAATGCTTTCCTATTACTTACACATTAGTTTCCTTTTACTTACCTCCCCACTTACCTTGAGAGAAGAGAACTTGTTAGCTGCTCTGAAGCAACATTGCACATGAAAGCCCAGTTGTCATTTAGAAGAGATCATCTCTACATGGGCAGAATGCTTCAAATAAGTTCTTTTACCCCTCTGAGGTCTGAACATATATTGGGTTATGGTAGGACAACAGAAGTACTTCACCAACTTCTACTTTGTAACAACATCCTCCATAGGTTAGATTTATCCATTGAATTCCTTGGCAGTCCCAACTCATTTCTCTTCCTTTCTATACATTCCTGAAATATGTTTCCTAGTTCAAATTTTAGTCTTTCAAATTTGGTGAAAAATGGCCAGCATATGTTCAGGAAATATGTGATTCCACTTCTGGTCCCTTTTGACCTATTAGGTTCTGACATTTACTTACCACTTCCCAATTAATACTTGTGTTTTTTCTCCTGACCCCTTAAGCTATTGGAGTTCTCCCCAATACTTTTTAGGGTGTAGGATACGGACTTCAGTATCATCTTCCAGAATCCAGTCCTTCTTGGTTTTCTGCTACACATCTGTGGTCACCACAATTTCCCAGGAACACAGCCTGTCCAGTCTGTCCAAGACCAGCAGCAACTTCCTCAGACAGTTTCTGTTCAATTTTGTGGCAATGATGACACCATTCTCAGGTGGATACATCTGGTGACCTTTCCTTGAAATATGTGAACAAATTTTCCCTCTGGATCCTGAAGCATTATAGACAATAGGAATAGTTCCATCTTAGTATAGTACAGGGAAACAGCAGTTTATTGTTTAGAGTTCCTTTGAGGAATATGGGTGACAGGCTACCTAAAGGAGAATGAACGATGTCCAAACAATTGCATCACCAAAATATCCCAACCCAGCTGAAAGTAGCTCATTTGGAGTACCCCCTTCGTTTGTTTTTCCAGATCCTTTATGCTGTAGCATCTCTACAGCTGGGGGAAGATTACATCAGCTGGGGGAGGAGAAGAGAGAGAATGAGTAGCTGGGGTCTCTGATGAAAGCTGAGGTCTGCTTCAGTGACAGAGGGTCAAAAGTCCTGATCTGGTAAGTCTCACTCTGATGATCAAAGCTGCACTGAGGAAGATGGCCAGGGTCTCATGGTACCTGGAGAACAGCATCCCTCACCAATTTTAAACCTGACACTCACAAGATTACCAAGGAAATAATCCTGCCAAATGTTTAGTAATTTTCTTTCTCCTACAGACTTCCGAGAGTGATAGAAACTGCATTGATTTGTCTCTAAATCCTTTTGTTCTTCAGTGACACCATGCCTACCGCCTTTTCTCTTATTTCAATGCTCTTTGTCAACTCCAACTCCTCTTGTTTTCTGAAACCTGTGCATCCCAGAGCTCTGTTCTATGCTCATGCCCACTGGGGATTCTGTCTCCATGTGATCATAGAACACAGACTTAGAATTGTAAAATTCCACTACTTCAAGAACTAGATAGATCCGGATAGATGTTTCTGAAGAGTAAATATGAATGTCACCAAGACGAGGGAATTAGGAAACCAAGAATTAAAACTTTACAGAAAGTTTCCACTTAATACCATGAAAACACCCCAGAAACTTGACAAGTGTTGTGTGCATGTGTGTGTGTGTGTGTGTGTGTGTGTGTGTGTGTGTGTCTAATAGCTATGAATCCAATTTAAGATCACTTGCTGAACACATAAGGTGAAACTGAAACATGTATGAGACAGTAATGGAGCCCAGATAATTCTAATGTGTTGGGGACCTGAGGAGAGAGGCAGTTTCATCCCTCATTTTTTTTTTTTTTTTGTATTTGTTACTGATGATCAATTTTGTCTGGGCTATTCACAGTGACTTACTAAGCCCACACTTATGTGACACTTGATTTCACTCACTTTTCAGTGAATATATCAATGGGTATGGGTTTGGATTGTTTTTTCTCTGACCCTATTGTAATCTCTAGGCCACAGGATAGAAGAAAGTGGGTGCTCTTTTAACTTTGCTCATGGGAATATACCAGCATCTAGCACAGACTTGACAGGCAGGTTCAGTGTATATTCATGTGCTTTACTAATGATAATATCTTCTCTAAAGAGCTTCAGATTATAAGGTTCACACTGTTTTCTTTCCCCACAGTCGTGTGTGTGTGTGTGTGTGTGTGTGTGTGTGTGACAAAGACAGAGAGACAGAGACAGAGAGATATAGACAGAGACACAGAGAAAGACACACACACACACACACACACACAGAGAGAGAGAGAGAGAGAGAGAGAGAGAGAGAGAGAGAATATCATCAGAGGTATCATAACACATGTTATGAATATGATGGTTTTTTTGTCCAATCTCCAGGTTATTCTGCTTGTGGTCAGTGATTGATCCAGCCTTATCAGTGAGGTTTTGTTTGTTTGTTTCTTTGTTTTGTTTTAAAATTTTTATTAGATATTTTCTTCATTTACATTTCAAGTGCTATCCCATAAGTCCCCTAAACCCTCCCCCTGCCCTGCTCCTCTACCCACCCATTCCTACTTCTTGGCCCTGACATTCCCCTATACTGGGGCATATAAAGATTGCTAGACCAAGGGGCCTTTCTTCCCAATAATGGCCAACTAGGCCATTTTCTAATACATATGCAGTTAGAGACATGATCTCTGGGGGTTCTGATTAGTTCATATTGTTGTTCCATCTATAGGGTTGCAGACCCCTACAGCTCTTGGGTACTCTCTCTAGCTCCTACATTGGGGACCCTGTGTTCTTCCCTATAGATGACTGTGAGTATCCACTTCTTTATTTGTCAGGGACTGTCAAAGCCTCACAGGAGATAGCTATATCAGGGACCTTTCAGCAATATCCTGCTGGCATATGCAACCCTCAGATTCCACCTCACACTAGTCAGAATGGCTAGGATCAAAAGCTCAGATGACAGCAGATGCTGGCAAGGATGTGGAGAAAGAGGAACACTCCCTTCATTGCTAGTGGGATTGCAAGCTGGTACAACCACTCTGGAAATCAGTCTGGCGGTTCCTCAGAAAACGGAACATAGTACTACCAATTGATCCAGCAATACCTTTCCTAGGCATATACCCAGAAGATATTCCAACTGGTAACAAGGACACATGCTCCACTATGTTCATAGCAGCCTTATTTATAATAGCCAGAAGCTGGAAAGAACCCAGATGTCCCTCAACACAGGAATGGATACAGAAAATGTGGTACATTTACACAATGGAGTACTACTCAGCTATTAAAAACAATGAATTTATGAAATTCTTGAGCAAATGGATGTATCTGGAGGATATCACCTTGAGTGAGGTAACCCAATCACAAAAGAATTCACTTTATATGCACTCACTGATAAGTGGATATTAGCCCAGAAACCTAGAATACCCAAGATACAATTTCCAAAACACAAGAAAATCAAGAAAGATCAATTCATGGATACTTCATTCCTCCCTAGAATAGGGAATAAAATATCCTTGGAAGGAGCTGCATAGACAAAGTTTTGAGCTAAGATGAAAGGATGGACCATCCAGAGACTGCCCCACCCGGGTGTTCCATCACATAATCAGCCACCAAATGCAGACACTACTGCATAATTTTGTTTGTTTGTTTGTTTTGTTTTGTTTTGTTTTGTTTTTAAACTCTCCTCACAACCATTCTTCAGTGTTACTTCTGGAATTCTGCAAGATTCCCTAGGAACTTATAAATCTTAAAAGCATGGATAATTTCCAGAAAGACCATCACTATCACTTCATAAATAGGTAAACTCTGCTGTAGGAAGTTAAACAGTTTGATTCATCATTTCTCAAAAGTACAGAAAGGTTTCTTAGTCAAAAACTGCTGTTCTGAACTTGTGGGGTTTCTTCTTTAGGTCTGGATGAGGTCACACAGAATTGGAGTTTCTAAGAAGTTTCAAGATGACAGATAAGTACTGCAAGTCTGGAGTCAAGATTGTGAGGACCACTGCCCTTCTTATGAACTGACTTCCCTCAGCCTGTAAACTGAGTTGCCTTTTCTTAGATGTCTTCCTTCAAACTTTATCAGTGCTAACACCCACACTCTACAAATTGAGGCATCCTGTAAACATTGTACTCTATTACTTACTCTGTTAGTGTTGGACCTGTGTGTTTATTGACCCTGAATGTTAAGAGTGCCAGGTGGGGAGAGGGAATCTCAACTATGTGCATATTGGCACCAAGGTATATTTCAATATCCGGCATATTTGTGCTCAGGATTTATTGAATCCAGCTGTTTTGAGGGAAGCTCTTTTTTAGTAAACTATGAGAACATGGTTGGTATTTCAACGAGACTCAAATGTTTCCATGAGAATATAAATATTGATTCTTGAATGGTGAAAAAAACACACACAAATGCTAATAGATATACAGTTTTTATGTGACACTGCACTTCTAGAGAGACACATGATTATAAAGAAAATGTCCAATTGAAAAAAATGTTGAGAAATACTGTTATAGAATAATATCCTAGACAAATGGATTGTATTTTCACCCCAATATCAAGCCACGTGTTTGCTAATATTATAAGCTTTCTTCACTTTTTTCCTTTACTAAATTTAAAGGAACACAAACTGGTACAGATGTTCAATAAATGTCTCCAGCATAATTATTAACTTCTCTAACTTTATATTTTAAGTATTTTTCTGTTGATATTCCCTATTTCTAAAAATGTATTCTTTATTTTTATTATTTATTTATTTACATATATTATTATCATTATTATTTCATATGCCTGTTTTTATGCTCTCTGTGCACATGTCTATATATATATATCTATCACATCTATCTATCTATCTATCTATCTATCTATCTATCTATCTATCTATCATCTATCTCTCTCTCTCTCTCTCTCTATCTATCTATCCATCCATAGAGGTAAAAGGACAGCTTTCCCCAACATAATTACTCCGTTCACTAGGGAGGAGTCAGTATAGCACTCAAGTGGTCAGGTTTGTATTACCAACACTTCAAATATAGTTAGCCATCTCAACAATGTATACATTTATTTTTGTTTATATTTATTTGGTCATATTTGTACATATTTGTGGGGGGGGGTGCCACAGAATGCATGTGGAGGTCAGAGGACATCTTATAAGAACTTGTTCTTTCCTTCCATGAGGTTGGTCCTGGAAATTGAGTTCTGGTTATTAAACACAATAGAATGTGTAGACCCATCTTTATTTGCTCTCCCATATATGTTACTTCTTGCCAAAAACGATTTGCATTCTGACTGTCTCATACTCATTGTGATTATTACACAGTTACTGAAAGACTAGTGCTTGCGAAATGGCTTTTGTAGACAACCTCCACAAATAGGATAAACCATGCTTACTCCTCTCTCCTTGTGCTGAAATAATCAGCTGAGTAAACACTACATTGTTATTCCAGATGGTTGAGTTCAGAATGGGTGTGTCCCAAGTCTAGAAACTTGAACTTCCCTCTGTTACCTGGTAGAGGTCCTGCTTCTGGAAGTTTCTCTTTGCCCTGTAGGCATAATACTTATTTTTGCTAAAGAAGCTTGAACTGTTCCTGAGAAATAGGCTTTCTGAAGGCATTACAAACCCATACAGAAAACAAGAAGACACTGCTGAGGGCTCCTGGGAAATTATATGCTGTTTATTCTGTATTCAATACCCAGTTATTAATATCCTGCCCGAACTAGCAAATACCTTCCTGCTTGTCTCCCGTGGGTGAGGTTTTTTTTTTATCTCTTCCTCCTCCTCCCAACTCCTTCCCCCGCTTTGTTTTATACCTTGATCTATTTATCCTCTCCATTGTACTCACCCTCCATTTTCCTTCAGGCAATTGTCCTGAATTATTTAATAGTTTTCCATTTGTTTTCTCTTCACCACATCCTCATGTTGTCTTTCTCGGCTATCTTGCTTCACTCAGTCCCTTCTGTGTCTATACAGAACTCACTCAGAAATCTTCTTCTCTCTATGCCATGTGAGAGGTTGTTTGGACACCAGGCTGGAGTTATGCAGCTCCAGGTGGTGGGCTGGGGAGGAGCATGCCTCAGTGGCTTGCTTCAGAAAGTAACAGATTCCATCATATTCCAGGAGGCACAGCAGGCAAATTGTAGCTGGTAATGAAGATTCATTGCTCCATCATTCTGTTAGACTGAACAGAATGTGGGTTCACTGTGTCTGCAGCTTTCTGACCTCCACTGAGCTTTCCCCAGCATAGCTCTATGTCAAGGTAAAAGGACAACACTTCTGTTATTAAGAATAAATGTATTCTAGGTTTTTTAAAGGTTTTCATATCTATTAACAGCTTCAAGAGTACCCTTCAGAAGGAAAAACTCCTCTTACACATACTTTCATACATTTATACACCACACTGCTAGGAAATGGTCACATTAAAGTCCCCTTTCCTTCTTGTTCTATGTAAAGTATTCATTGTTTCCTATAGCAGCCATGTAACCTGTAATAAAGGACAAAATGATAACATGGTTATATGGACAATAATAGCCTTCTACCAATAAATACCACAATTAGAAGGCTCAGAGGAAAAAGTCTAAACCAAAGAGGTTGGGCTGATAGGAGCATTTTAGGCTAGACAATCCAGAGCAGGGGGCTTTTGAATTATCTTGATAATTCCTCATTTTTATTTTCTTTTTTCCTACTTCAGAACTATGTTGAGCAAAAGTTACCAAATGCCTAATGGTAGCCTCTCTGATTTGTTGGCTAGACTGCCTATTGCCTAAGTTTGAGATGCTACTTACCCTCATGTAACTGCATGATTCTAAATTCCAACTTTGTGGAGCACACCCTGAGCTTTCATTTCATCAGTGGCCATTTCTCTCTCCTTAAATCAAATGCAAGTTTTCCTTCTTCAATGAATATTTTCCAAGTTCCTACATGTAAATCAATGCTAAGTCTCCAAGTGATATGAAGATAAACAAAATCCAGTTTGTGTGTGTGTGTGTGTGTGTGTGTGTGTGTGTGTGTGTGTTCCTATATGTATGGCTGAGTCTCTGCCCTTAAAAGGAGGCCACCTCATACAGCCAGGCAGGACCCCCAGTGGAGGGATAAAAACACCAACATACCTACAAAAATTTCCACTGAAAATTTCTCCTGTCTAAAAGGAATGCAGGGACAAAGATGGAACAGAGACAGAAGAATGGTCAACCAATAACCTGCTCAACTTGAAAACCATCCCATGGGCAAGAAATTTGCATTTGAATTGATCCCTAAAGGGTGTACTGGTTTTGGATTCCATTTTGCAAAGGGTAGGAAAGTGGCTTTCTAAAATAAAATCAAAGAGCAAGAATCAGAAGACACACATGTAAAAGATTAAATCACATAATAGTGGTAACTTTAAGCGCATAATAAATTCCTGAGAAAGTCATTATGTTGGTAGTACCTATAAGGTTCGTTAAAATGCTAAACAATGAATTTCTTTTTGTGTGCTTTATAATAGAAATATTAAAAACTTTTTTTTTCACATCTAAAAATATCTCCTCTTGGAGCAGTAACCAGCAACATTTAAAATATTGGAAGTGAAGAAAGTTTTAGTAGCTTGTCTCTTTCAGCAAATTCTTGCACTACATTGATCTTTCAGTTTCAATCTAAGAGAAGTGGGTTTTGTACAAAATGAATGTTTGTATTATATGGTTATTAAATACATGTACTACCCAATATGTCTAGCAGAGCATTTAGAATGTAGAAATGTGCATACAACACACAAAAATAATAGTTGTTTATTCTACTAATTTTTGTAAAGAAAGAAAAGTATGAACAAAACGTGTAGGTGCTTTCAGACGTTAACCAGTGGCAGTACTGTCTGTTTCTACTACTGTGTTAATTCTTCTATTTTTAGGTTTCCTTATGCCTGGATATACATGCATACTGATATGAATATAGAACAGAAAGTGACCAGATAAGGAGAGATCTGAAGTCAGTGGTCTGAGACTGTCCTTGGAGACAAGGATGACAGATGAGAGAGGCACCTGCTTTGTTATCTCCAAAGGGGGAGTGCACTTGCCTAGTTATTGTATGTGTTACCATTACAGCTGCTCAGAGGAGACACCTGGACACCTGCACTGACCAGCTCATCCTCCTCATCATGCCTCACCACAGTTGCTGCTTTATGTCCTTTTAAAAAGTCCCCAGAATATCTGGATGCTACCCTGCTACGTGGGATGCCTCCCACTACCCTATGTTTTCTCTCTTAAGTTCCCACCTATAAACCCATAAAATAAACTTCTCCCTAAACTCATCCTCTGTGATCCATGAATTTCTTTCCTTGAATTCTCATGACAAGAATCTAAAAGCCACTGACTTGGAGTTGATTTGAAGGCTACTGAGTTTTTTAGTTTTTTGAACCATAAGCCAAGAAAGGCTTAATCACCTTCAAAGACATAGCCAAACTATTCATTTTATTATGCAAATTTAATCAAACATTTTTGAAATTTTACTTTTGCTAATATCTACTCATCATGAATGTTTCATAAGGTGGTCATTATTTAATAATTATTCTCCTATGAAACACACACACACACACACACACACACACACACACACACACATTACCAGGAATAAATCAATATGGTCCACTTCCAGTATGAGGAGTGTAGAGATATTGAAAGAATCATAGATAAGCAGGAGGCACTGGGTATAGGCCTTCCCTCCTAGTAGCTGGTACATGCTTATCTGGGTGGATTTTAGTTTATCTCGAGGTTAAGTTTCAATCTACTCTATGACTAAGCTCAAATATCAGAAAAGTCAGAGGACTCCCCTGCCCCAGAAAACTTGGGAGGTGGCATGGGAGCTATGCTGGACAGGTAGGAAAGCAAGTAGCTCCCTAAGGAGCTCAGCCAATGATGAATTCAGGGACAAGGGGAAGTGAGTAGAAATATAAAAACTGGTTTGGTCCAAGCTAATGGCTTGCTCCTGGACAAGCAAAAATAAATCTCTCTTCACTACTCTGAATCTCTAAAATCTCTACTTTGAGAGGGGGGTTATTGCTTCTCATATATTACGGCCAAATAGCACACATTTTACAAATAAGAATGTTACCCTGCATGTAAACTCTAAAATGATAATTGACTAATCATGAAATGCTTTCACTGAATATTGTTGAATTTCTCTATCTGCATCTGTTGAGGAAAGTTAATTCAAACGTGAATGAATATTGGGTGAATTTTTTTTAGATTAAAGACAAAGATGGAAGTTAATATCAGGAAATTGAACATTGGAAACACGTTTATCTATTGTGTGAGAGACTTCTTTGTGTTTTTATTTAATCAAATAAAGATTTTGAGCATTAGAAAATATTTTCTGAAGTTTTTACTGTCATGTTGTCATATGACCACTACAGCACAAAAGCAGAAGTTAAATGTGCATTAATATTTCTGTCTCTACCAATTTGAAAAGTCAGGATTATAGCAAGAACATATACCAAAGCCTAATTATAGTGTTCACTGATTTTCATAATACAGTTACAACTACCATGGCCAATTTCAATAGTAAAATATAAACTAGAAAGAATTATGTTTTGAGCATTTAGTTTTACTATGATTTATTTAACTGCAAATTTATATAACTTAGTTTTCTTTTTGAATTTTCTTTAAATTTATTTTTATTCATTTTACATCCCAAGCTCTGTCCCCTCTCTTGTTCAGCCCTCCATAGTCCTTCTCCATTCCTCTTTTCCTTAAGTGAGTAGGAGTCTCTCCAGGGTATCCCCTCTACCCTGGCACATCAAGTCTTTGCAGAGCTAGGTGCTTCCTCACCCTGTGAGGCCAGACAAAACAACTGAGTTGGGGGAAAATATTTCACAGACAATCTTCAGGCAAGGCCCTGTTTCATTGTTCCAGACCCATGTCAAGATTGAGCTACATATCTGCTACATACGTGTCAGGCACCTCTATTCAGCCAACGTATGATCTTTAATTGGTCCTTCAGTCTGCGAGAGCTTCCAAGGGTCCAGTTTAGTTGACTCTGTTGGTCTTCTTGTGGAATTCCTATTCTACTTGGGACCCTCAATTCTTCTGCCAAACACCATCTACTGTTTGACTGTGGGTTTTTGCATTGTCCAAGTCAGTGGTTGGATGGAGCCTTTCAGAGGACAGCCATGCTATGTTCCTGTCTGCAAGGATAACAGAGTATCATTAATTTTATCAGATGCTTGCCTATGGTATGGGTTTCTAGTGGGCTTGTTATTGGCTGGCCATTCTCACTGTCTCTGCTCTATCCCGAGTTCCTGCATTTCATGTAGAGGGGAACATTTTTATGACTCTGTTTAAAGGATTTAATTGATTTGTAAAGTTTCTCAAAATTGAACAGTGAGGTATGGAAGCTGATCAGTCACAGCTGATAATGAGTGTGGAGGGTTCAGATTAATTTGGCTCAACAGTGTTCTCAGGAAACTTGAATTTTACAGGGAAGCATACATGCATAGGTGAGGAACCTGTTTGTTTGAGCAAAGTCTCTTTGCCATGTAAGTAGCATGTGCTTCCTGAAGATAGTGGTGCAGAAAAGACATCCCCCATGATAAGATGCTGGAACACCCATATCTCCTGCTTCCCTCTGTGCTTTCTATCATTTTGATTGAAGTATTTTCTGCTTCTAGTTTCCAGGATAAACTTGTCTCCATTGGTGGCATTTTAATTTGATTCTAGAACATCTTTCCATCCTACCCTCTTTAATTCCACCACAGGGTGTTTCAATAGCAT
>LR751226.1:65000-92943 GCA_902729485.2 Mus minutoides
TTAGTTTTCATACTGCTTCAGTAAGTAGCACGCTCTAGTTTAATATTCACACATCAGAGGTTTCCAATGATCCTACTGAAGTTCAACCTTCAACAGAAGCATAGCTGTCTCTTTGACTTGCAATGTATTCTAAGATGTGAGAAAAAATTGCTATTGAAAATCATAAAGTATCTCCAGAAAATGCTGGCTTAACCTCTATATCCAATTCTCTTCATGAATTCAATTTGTATTCTTTGGTTGAAGAGACTGGATTCTAAGGCCTGACACAGCACGTGCTGGAGCCTGACACTGGTCTACAGTTTCAGTGGGAAGTTATGCAGATAAAATCATGTGGCTGTTGTTATTTATTAGGTTTGTCTGGCTTCATCTTGCTCCAAGCCTCTGTGTGCTTTTCTCCAAGAGCAGAAAGCCTTACCAGAGCCCTGGCCTTGGCTCTTCTCTAATTCTTGGCTCAAGTAGGCCCCTGTTCCACTGAAAGGAATGAATGGCATTGATTTGGGATGGAGCTGGGCTCCAGAGGATAATGTGCTCCACAACTATGCCCGAGTTCACATAAACAGACTCAAACAGAGTTTGTTTCTGAGACACAGTCCTTATATTGTGCTTTGATCTAGCATGTAAATCCAGCTCTTGATGCCTAAAAACCAAACAGGGCCCTCAAGAGTACTCACTCAGTTCTCAATAGAGAACAATAGAGTCTCTCATGGGTGTATTGGTGTATTCTAATTTGTTCCACCCCCAACACAGACTTTCTCAACCTAGGCTTTTCTAGTATTTGAGGCATTAAAACTTTGTTGTGGATCTTTCCTGAGCACTGTAGGACTCATAGAACCAGCCTTCACTTGTACACCCTGAGGACTAATACCACTCCTAGTTCAGTCATGACAGACCATGATGTCTCCAGACAATGCCAGCATTACTTGGGGATAGAGCATGTGTTAGCAAACAATGTTTTCATTCGCACTTTTACAACACACTGTTCTTGCTCTCCCATATAGTTGCTAGTAACTGCATGAGGCTTAACTAATTGAAGTGATGTCCAATAGAAACAAAATGTGAGTTTCAAAATGGGAGACAGAAAATGTAATAGATACATAATAAAAGGAAAAGGCCCCAGTTGGGTTCAATTTTGTTTATTTTAGAAAATATGTCTAACTTATTTCCTTAAATCTATTCATCTTTGACATCTGGTATATATTTGATACTTGAAGCACATCTCTGTTAGAAGTAGTTACTTTTTAAATGCTTAGTAGTCACAGGTGGCCAATGGCTATGGTATTGTACTGGTCTAGATTTCTAAACTATTCCTTCCTTTTCAATTCCTTCTGAGAGTCAGAATGCTGTTGCAATACAAGGGTGGGTTTATCTACTTTTGTAATTCTGATGTTATTAGCCTGAAATAATTATTAGTCTCTTAGACTCATAGCTTTCTTATCTATGCTAGGGAAGTATTAATAGATTCTCTTTAATCAATTGTGAGAAGCACATGAAATATTTTATATGGCACAAGGCATACAGCAGATGCTTCATAAGGGGTGGTTCTGTCTTCTATGCCTCTCCTGTCATCAGAGAGAACTTCAATATTTAGTTCCCTCAGGACTAGCTGGAAAAAGAACACATGCTCCATCCATTATCACCCTGCCCTCTACCTAATTGAATACTCCACATGAATGTAAAAGACCACGGCATCCCAGGGAATCTAAGTCCATCTCCACTCGGTCTTGTCAAGATGCTGTTAATTAAGCCATGATTAGGTGTGTCTGGGGAAACGACAGTTTGAAAAACAAACATTAGCCCTCTCAGATTCTTTTGCTTAGTCCCAACTGAACTCATCCTATCCTCATTCAAGAATATTCTCTTCTCTTCATTTCATAGCAAACACTTCTTTGAATTTTTTCAATTCTTGAATGCATTCTGCCCATCAAAGAGGACCATCTAGCATAGTTCATGAATCTCTGGTAACATGCTGCCAATAGGAGTCCTCTGCTGAGGCAAATTTAACATTTTGGCTAATGTTAAGAAGAAAACAGATGGCTTATGAGGAAGCATCGTGTATTACAATAGATAGGATATACAAAGAAAAATAGGACCTTGTCATAAGGAAGATAGTAAAAATTATACAGCATATGTATTACATTTGCAGAAGTACATGTTTAGCTCAGAGTTCATTCTCCAGGATACTGAGCTCAACTGCTCATGATGGCAAACAGTTTCTGTTTCCAGCTTCTTCATGGGTTTTCTACTGTAAGACAATCCCTTCTCCTTTCCAATCCCCACTTTAACTAGTGTGGAAAATGCACTGTGCAATACAAAGTGCTCATGAAGACTCTGTGCTAGGGCCCCAGTTTTCTTTAACCTTCACAGTGGATAAAGCTTTTTTAGATCTCAATGAGGTTATTCAGAGAAGGCAATCAGGGTGAGGTAAATGGCGTATTTAAACTGTCTCCTCAAGGTCAGTGTCTACACCTAGGGATTTCATTCTTTAGAAGAAACTGGCATGGGAAGAAATGATCATGAGACAGCCTATTGCATCATGAATACATAATCATGAGATGGCCTATTCCAACAGAAAAGACTGGGATACGCAGGACTTTAGGAATTCAAACAAAACAGCAAATTTGTATTCATTTACCCATTTATTGAACAGCAACTGTTGGGTGCATGAGTGTGTATAGTGAGGAAAAGTGATATTAAAAATAAATTAAGAGATAGAAAGGAAGAGATACATCTTCTAGACTTCTTTCCTTGTAGATCTGTTTCTTTTCCAGGGATGCAAACTTTTCCAGGGAAGAAAACTTTTGATCTTTATTATGTCCTAAAGTGTTTTTTAGATTGTACTTTTTCTACTTCTCCTTTCCCTACTTGCTTTTGATTCTGAACACGAGCAGAAAGATTCAAGAGAAGATCCAATAACTTTCCAGGTCATTTTTTAGCTACTATAGACATTTACTTCCTCAATCAAATTAATGAAGAGTGGCTTCCAGTTGAGAGTCACTATATATTTGTATGAAGTTTTTTGAAGACCGATTTTCAGTCAGAGTGTAATACAATACATTTAACACTATATCTGTACTGATTTTTTTTGTATTTTATTCTTGTCATTAAACTAAAATGTTCTCTTTTTCAGGGTCTCAGAATAGTCACTATATATATATATATATATATATATATATATATATATATATATATATATATNAAAAAAAAAAAAAAACAAATCAAACAACAGGCAAAATTTGCTCAATATTATTAGTCACTAGGTAATGCAAGACCCCTCCCCCAAAAATGAAGTGTCAAATCCGCAGGTGTGATATAACATTACACCTTAATGAGAAAACCAGGCAACTGAAGCCCTTACTGAGGCTTAGCATTATGTAAATTAATCCAATTGCACTAGAAAAACCTCACAGTATCCACGTGTTGGTGTATGTATACACATGAAACGACAGGTATGCAAAAATAAGTTCATGGTAGATGTATGCCGTAAGCTTTCTGAAAGTGCATCAAATAGGTAAAAGAGAATGTTCATGGGATGAAATGGGCCAAAGCAACAAAAATGATAATCGTTTCTATAGAAGGAAAACGATGGTCACAAATATACTACAAAGAAAAGAAGTTCCAAATAGAACTAAGGCAATTTGCTTATTCCATTAGCATAACATTTTAAAAATATATAAATAAAAGAGCAGCTCTGATTTCCTTTGGATAAATGCATGAAGAGTGAACGTGTACAGGGAGTTTCAAAAAACCCAGAGTGCTATAATTTATGTATTCTGCTTAGTAGCAATTATAGGTGTGTACACATATGAAATTCACCAACTTATGTCCTTTAGACTAGTATGTTAAATTTTGTGTGGCCTTGTAGAGAGAATAATGTCCCTTTAGAGATGTTCACATCCTTCTGCTTGGAATTTGGGTAAGGAAGTTTTGGAAAGGTAATTAAGTTCAAAGCCGTTTGGGTGGGGAAATTATCCTGGACTTACTCATTGGGTCCAATCAAATTGCACTGGTCCTTAGACATGGAAAAGGATGATGGATGGTGAATCAGGATTCAGTCTAACACTGAGGATCCCAAGGATGTAAAGAAGGAACCCTAAGGCAAGGGATAGGGGCAGCTTACCAAGAGAAAAAGCTGAAGGAACGGACTGGAGCTTGTGAGCAGCTGTGTATTCTCGATGACACCGCTGGGTCAGGTTAGTGAGACTCCTGACTCAAAAGAGTATAAAACAATACATTTCTGCGTCTGGGAGTCATTGGACTGTGATAACCTGTGGTAGCAACAGTAGAAAATCAACGCATATAAAACTATTGTTAGAAAACCAGAACATTCCCAGCTCTTCTTTATCAGTCGTCGTAAAAGCAATGCTCACTTGCTTCACTGGAGGGCCCACAAAACTCCATTTTTTACAACTGTTCACTTACATATGCACATCTAAATCTCCTCAAATAGTACAGATGCCTGGCAACAAGCATATGTTCACTTTATATACTAGGTGCTCTATGCATGTTTGGTAAATTAATTTAAATTGAGCCATTTATGTGCATGAGAGGCAGTGACTAGGACAGACACAATTGCACTAATGTGCTCTCTCTGACTACTTAGCAAGCAAAGATACATTAATATGAGTGGCTCTGAATAATGAGACTGGGGTTGTTTAAAACAGCAGGATGGCATCAGATGAAACATTTCCATATCATTCTAGATTAAATAAAACATTTACCATTTCATGCTTTCTTTCCTGGTAATTTTGCTTTGTCCTTCACGTTGGTGATTTGTTCCACATGGCCGCTCATTTGGGATAATAGCAGGCCAAGAGGCATGACAAATAATACAGGGCCATACCTGATCACTATTATGCTCCCTGGAGCCGTGGGCTTGGTAAAACTGTCACTGTCTTAAAACAAAGATATTGTGCTTGAGCCTACACATTAGGAATTCAGTGACTGTGGAGGCAGTGATCATATTATATAGCAAGCAGAGAGACATGGCTATAAAGGGAGCTATAGTCAAAATGAACTGCTTTTTTGTGTCCAGTCAAACCACAGATATTCAGCACATATTATATGCAGAGACCCATAATATAAACAATGGGGAGCACAAGGAAGAGAAGATAGATTCCACAGAGTTCAAAAGGGGAATCTTGCTATGGATGAAGTAAATGATATAACAAAAAACAACCCATGAATAAGATCCTAACAGGGTTTAAAATTTCAGAGGAGAATGGGAGGATTTTACCCAGAAGGCTTTGGAAGTTGGCAGAAATAGAAATAGGAGTAAATCTGTCAGTAAAAGCATCAGAGAAGGAGCATTGAGGTTTTCATGGTGCTACTACTATTAATTCCCAGTCCTGCTTGTATACAGCAAGACTCTCAACTTCCAGCACTTTTGATATTCTGCACTTCATTGTTACTGGACTGTTTTGGGAATTGTGGCATAGCTTTCAGTATCTCTAATCTCTACCAGTTATTTTGCTTGTCATCAGATACATGGCAGCCATGTGTCCTTTGAGGGACAAACTGTCCCCCGTTGACATGTACTGTGCTGGAGGAAAAGTTCATGAGCATGAAGACATAGGAGTTACTTGGTATGTCAACAAATTCAGAATTTTATTCTGTACATAATGAGAGCTGATAAAATATTTGTGCTGCAAATATTGAAAGGTTGAAAAACGTTTGAATAGAACTTATTTGTCTGAAATATTGGAGAAACAAGGAGAGGGCATTTTGTGGGGAAGGGGGAACCATTCCAAACTTTAGTCCAAACATGTATGATGGCATTTGGTGGCAAAAGAACTGTGTGTGTTCTTAACATCCTACAAGTGCGGAATCTCGTACATCTAGCTCACGACTTCCAGGCCACATCACGTCTTTCCTGAGCACTTAGTACTCAGAGATATTCACCTGCTTTTGGAAACTGAAACAACAGCAGTCCCTACACCCTCTCCTGGGCTGTCTTATAGAGAAGAGCAGTTACCCATATGCTCTAAGGCATTCTGTAGTTTGGAGACTTTGGGCAAACTCTCCAGTATGATGGTGAGGAAAATCAGGGACAAAGCATGTGGTGAAAATCCCAGGGGGCAACCCTCAGACCTACAGAGAAAAGCAGCAGCGATTTCTTAGCAACCTGAAAGCAAGAAGTGCACAGCTTTTGGCTCTCATCTATTCTCTATGTAAATTTCAAATCTATATATTACTATGAAAAAAAAAGTATTTTGAAAGTTGTGTGGAGTTCCACCCCCTAGGGAAATGGCATGGAGAAGAAAGGGGAGAAAAATGTATTGTGGGTTTTCTACCGACTAAGGACTCAGAAAACTGGGCAGGAATGTTAGAAAATTTATCATTGTAGCTGAGCTCCATAGAGGGCCAATGTCTTAGTGACTTGAAACTGAGAATCAACCTCAGTAGGTAGGTGTCCATATTAGGATGCTTTATAGGTAGCAATATATTGTAAGTTGCATTGCTGTGACTTACACTCTTGACAGAAACAACTTGGACAAGTATGTGTTCTGCTTCCAAGTTTCAGAGGGTCCAGGCCACCTTGGCCAACTGCATTGTTTCTGGAGTTATGGGGAAGTGGAGCATCAGACAGGAAGCAAAAGAAGGCTATAAGAGGGTCTTAAGGACACACTTCACCCAAGAACCTGTACCCAGTGATCTACTTTCTAAAATTTCCAGACCTTTTACAATGATGTCATCAGTTGGATTCAGCCTCAAATGAAAACCTTTCAAGAGAATACAATTCATGATACTCAGCAGTCACAAATTAAAACCAAACTAAACAATAACAATAAACAAACAAATCCCCCAAACCTATAATACATACAAATAGTTTAAATGAGCTTCTTTTATCTGGGCTGACAATCCTCCCTTCATGAGCCTAAGACTACATAAGAAAAACCCTAATACCAGACACAAAGAGCCTTCTTTTAAGTTGTGGCTCAGAGATGTCCACAGGACTCCAAAAGCATAAAGCCTACTTTTACTGCCTTTGTTTGCTCTCCACAAGTAGAATGAACTTTAGAATCAAGGCCCAGAGATCCCTTTGATTGAACAGTTCTGAATGCCTCATCTCAAGGACTAGCTTCCATAGTTCTAAGACAATGCCTATGAACCAAAAGAATGGTTGAATTGTTTTGCTATAATTCATTGATTGCAGAATAAGGTTGGACAGCTGGGTCCAAGTCTTACTCTCACCACCTTCTGCTTCATTTACTCTCTAGGCTCTGGTTCCCTTGCTTTCAAAATGACTCTAAAATGGTATTAACCTAATTAATAACACTTCACATAAAATACATAAGTGCTAGCTCGCTAGAGGCTATTATTGGGTTGTTAAATGTAAATTAAGTATTAAATTAGTATTTTAATATTTATCCTTAAAATTGTAATTTTATACATGCTTGACTATTAAAAAATATTCCTACTGGGCGTGGTGGTGCACTCACTCCTTTAATCCCAGCACTCGGGAGGCAGAGGCAGGTAGATTTCTCAGTTCAAGGTCAGCCTGGTCTACAGAGTGAGTTCCAGGACAGCCAGGGCTATACAGAGAAACCCTGTCTTGAAAAACAAAACAAAACCAAAAAATATTCCCTAGGAATTTTATTGATGTTCTGAAGAACAAAACAAAACAAAACAAAACACCATGTGATTTGTTATTTAGAGGTTGTGGATCATAAGATACTGAGTTACAGAAAATAGAGGATTCTCCTAGTCATGAATCATCCAGGAAGCAGAAAAGACATGGAAACAGTGAGACTGCAGGTGACCCTCACCAGGACCCTGATTATTCAAAGGCTTCCTTATCTGAGCCTCCTGTCATCCTCAAAGTGAAGGAGAATTAACGAGAAGAATCTAAGTTTTTGAGCATAGGAGCTGGACCAAAGAGTAGGCTCAGGTCCTGTTTACCTGTGTCAGAGAGAGAGACAGAGACAGAGACAGACAGAGACAGAGACAGACAGAGAGACAGAGAGAGACAGAGACACAGAGAGACAGAGAAATACAGAGATACAGAAAGACACAGATAGAGACAGAAAGATACTACATGAATCTCTCCTAATTCTAGAAAAGTTAAAAAATATGAGAAGTTTAGATGGTAAAATTCTCATTCTCTTATGAATGCAAAAAATATTTCCATTTCAATGACAATCACAAACCAAATACATGTCTCTCAATCAGCTTTACTTTTTCCTCATATACATCAAGCAAATGGGCTTGATTCAAGTGGACTGCAAAGCTTGCTGGGGAAAAGAACAGGCAAAACAGTAGAGAGTAAAGTCCTGAATTAGAAGTTTTGAGGAAAAGGCAATTCTGCTTTACAGCGATCACATCCATGACCCACAAAACTGTCTTTTTAATTGGCTATAGAAGGTAGACATACTGTCAAAAATTTAAATCAATTTTATACAATCATGGATTGCAGCTATCATTATTCCAATGAGATTCATATCTGCAGCTGATGTGGAAGGAATTGTGACTAAAAATATCAGAGCTGCAGCTCTTATTGAAAATTTTCTGCCTGTAGATTGTTATTTTTCTGCTGCTTAAAAGCATGATGCTGGAAAGAAATGAATCCCATCTTGCATCTGCCTCTTTAAATGAGGGCTTTTTAACTGTTATAATTCCCAAGTCTGGGTTCACACATACCACCTTATTCCAAATAGAACATTGGGATTAATGGTATAATATTAAAAGCAGAAACAAAAAGCAATTGCTTTGGGAGACACTTAAGTACAGAAATACCTAGCAGAATAAGAGAATTACCTTTGCATTTGTTATCAGTGCAATAATGTTGGAACGTAATAGATCATTCTTCCATTTACTGGCACTCTGAAACCATGCATATCATTACGTGTTTAACCCTTGATTCTGTGAACTCATCTACTGAAACATTGAAATTAATAGAAACACAAGTCCAAAAATCTATTCTTCTTCATCCTCTACTACATAGTAAGCTTCATTAGAAGTGCGATTTCATCTTACTAGTCTTCCTAGGAGCTCCAACACTCAGCCCATATCATGCGCTTGGTATTCTCTTCCGTGCTATTCAGACCGAAGGGAGAAGATTTGCTCTCTGGGTGTTTTTGGGAGTTGAAATGAGGCCAAGGATCAGGAAAACAAAGAACTAGAAAAAATAGATTTCAATACAGGATACAGGGAGTTTAACAGAATGATGATCCAATCATGCTGTTTCCTTTCTATTGTATCTACTTAAGTGGATCATCACCTGCCCAACAGTTACCATGGGAGAGAGAAGTGGGAAATCTGTTCGTTTGCCTGCTACGGCCAGTAAGTTCCTATCCGAATGGAAACTGGACTATAGGTCTTTGCACTACTCCACATCATCCTTATCTTCCTCCTACTCCTTTCATTTATAAACAGCAACCCAATTAAATATAAAAGATGGTGAGGACACCAGAGAAAGGTATGTCTTGGGGTTGAGAAACACTGAAATGCTCTGGAGTCAGAAGATAACTCAGGAAATGTGGAAGGACTATAAATTCTAAATATTAAATTACCATTTTAACCAATTTACAGTAAATAGGCTGAAAGTCTGTCTCCGATTACATCAGAGGATAAATCAGAAATTCTGCTCTAAGAATTGGGTTTCTTAGAGGGTGTTCTTCAGGGAAAACTATAATTTGTATACTCTGTCATATATCTCTGCCTGTCTGTCTGTCAG
Source organism: Mus minutoides (assembly GCA_902729485.2). NCBI lineage: Eukaryota > Metazoa > Chordata > Mammalia > Rodentia > Muridae > Mus > Mus minutoides. The sequence goes on from LR751226.1 coordinate 74,674, forward strand.
TCTGTATCTATGTCTGTCTATCTATCTATCTATCTATCTATCTATCTATCTATCTATCTATCTATCTATCTACCTATCTATCTATCTATCATCTATCTATCATCTATCTATCTATCTATCTATCTATCTATCTATCTATCTATCATCTATCTATCTTTCTTTCTATCTATCTATCATCTATCTATCTATCTATCTATCTATCTATCTATCTATCTATCATCTATCAATCATATACCTATCTATCATCTATCTATCTATCTATCTATCTATCTATCTATCTATCATCTATCCTTCTAATATATTTATTTATATGTGTATCTATCTATGGCTAGCTATCATCTAATCACCACAACCATATAGAGATCCAGTTAGATCTATGGAATTTGTCTTAGTTATATGCAGGAAATGAAACATCTGCTTCTTTTCTAGCGACATTTCCCTGACTGAGGCTGCTCCACTACTAACAGCTTTTTTTTTTCTTTCACCATCTACCAATCAAACAAGATAGTTACGAAGAGGGTCAGGGAACCATCACTTCTCAACATTCCTAGCACCAAGTAGAAGAAGCTAATAGCATTTTGATTCACGGTTCAGGGTCTGACTTCTGCCATTGAGCTTAATTCATAATGCACAGCTTTACCACGTACATTGAGTACATATTGGTACAGAACACTAGAGCTTGGTGACCCTTTTATCTATTTGTTGGCTATACCTATACTTCCCTGGGAGGTAAAGAGTGGGCATGAGAGGATTTATACCATATCCTCCTGCTTACAGTTCCCCTGTTAGTGAAGGAGTCCCATTCACGAGAAGCTAACACTGCCCTCACTTCCAGTTAACAGAGGTAATGCTCAGACCTTTCTCCAAAGTGGAATAAATATAAAGAGTTTCCCACCCTCCCAGAAATGCAATAGAAAAGATTCTGAGAAGACAATGGAAATATTTTAAGGCAGTTAGTGAAAACAGTCTGTACAAATGAGAACGGCCTGGCAAGTTCAATAGCTGGCTTCTCATAAGAAACAATGGATACCAAAATACAGAGTGTGCCATGTTCAAATTCTAAGATAAAATAATTGCCAACCTATGTTATAACCCACATAACTAGAAAACTTATCTTTTAAAACTAAAACCAAAATCAAGGTACACAAATCCTAGATACGCAAAACCTAAAGTAGTTTGTTTCTATAGACTCACCATACAATAAGTATTTTAATACGGTAAAAGAAGCTATCAGGCCAAAAGCCAGTGAATCCACACATGTCTTAGTCAGTACTCTATTGCTGTGCAGAGGTACCATGATCACAGCAACTGTCATGAAGTGAAGCATTTAACTGGAGATTGCTTACAGCAGCATGCTTAGTTTGTTAGCATCATAACAGGGAGTGTGACAACATGCAGACAGATATGGTCCTGGAAAAGTGGCTAGAGTTATACAGACAGATCCACAGGCAGAAGAAGGAAAAAGACACTGGACCTGGCTTGGGTTTTTGAAACTTCAAAGTCTACTCCAATGACATATTTTTTCCAAAAAGGCCACATATATTCCAACATGGCCACATCTCAAATAGTGCCACTCATGATGGCTAAGCATGGAAAGAAATTAGCAGATGGGGGAATATTCTTATTTAAACCACCACAGTGTAAAAATTCAAATCTAAACAACAATCACCACCACCACAACAACAACAAAAATGAGTCTTAGCAATAGTAATTATATAATTCTATAACACAAACATATACGTTTCATTCCCTCTCGATTGACTGAAAACAATTTTATAAAACACTATGTACATTGAGTTATTTGGACATAGCATAAGGAAATGAATTTCATTTGTTACTACTATCAGGAAGAATAGAGAAATAGAAATATTAGGGAAGGCAAATGGCATGAACAGTAACTTGAACCCACAGGAACAAAGACATAGTCTCAGATGAGATCAAAGGATATATATAGCAAAATCTTTTAACAGTGTTCTTGCTTTTCTTCCTTTTTGTTGTTACTCAAATAACCATAAGATTATATAAAGTAATTACCATAATGTACTTGGAGATTTATAACATATATAGATATATATAAACAGCATGACTCAAAACAATCAAAGCAGAGATGAGCAGGAACAGCCCTTCTGTATGACACAGGAGGTATGTAACAATGTGTATTTACTGCCATTTGCTCAAAAAAGCAATAGAGTGATAAATCAAAATCATATATATATATATATATATATATATATATATATATATATATATATATATAACCTTCTGAAAGCTCAAATCAGATAAAACAAAAATTGATAAAACTATTAGAGGTAGATAATTTAGGAATTACAGCTGTAGTCTGTAGATACTCATGAACTGGTAGACCTAGAAAAAGGAAATATAGTAGAGCAAACAAACTTAAATCATGAAATTGACAAATTTACTTTAAATATACATATATATATATATATATATATATATATATATATATATATATATAATTTCATATTCACAAGTACAAAAATTATTCTGATATATGTACATATATACATACCATACATAATACATACATACATACATATTTTAATTATGCTGACAGAAACTTGATAAAGGCCTAAGAGAAATACAACCTTAAGATGAAATTTTCTAGATCTTATGTCAGACTAAAACTTTAATTATGCATAAAAATATATACAAAAATAAAGAAATGAACAAGCCAATAAGTAAAGGTGAGTTATGCATGGAACCATTGAACTATGTTTACAAGCAAGAGTTATGGGTAACCAGAATGTCTATGCCAAAAGTGCACAAATAACATAAAATTTAATTTACTTTTTTACATGTAAACCTTGGATATCATGGTCAATAACATAAAAGGAAATGCCCAGAATCTGCCTTCTTACTAAGACTGAGAAATCACTTTTCCAGAATTAATTTTATGTAATCATTTCAGATCTCCAAATTTATTTCAAAGTGTATATATTCTAGGATAAATCTTGTATACTAAACCATGGTTAATTTAGATCAATTTCAGCTCTTGAAGATTGTGGACACCTATCTTTTTTTTTTTTTTCAGCTCTCTAAGGCAGCCATGTGTGCTTTCCTTGAACAGTTATGGGAAGAATTTGTGGCAGTTGAGCAAGGTCAAAAGAACCTTGCCTTCCAACTATCTAAAGTTTACTTATAAGTAAAAATCATTGCATATTTTTAATATAATATTAAATAAATAATATAATTTAATATAATATTTAAAAATCAAATGTAATCTATACAATCAAAAATGTTTCTATTTAAAATATGTATACATCCATACTGATCTATAAAACTTAAATCTAAACATGTACTTACCAAAAGTTAAATATAAATAATTTTATTATTGAGCTATATGAAATTTTTAAGCACAGATGAAGGTTGTTAACCAAATAATGTAAAAGAAAGCAGTCTGGACAAGTAAAAATAAAAAGTAAATCCATAAAATAAGATAGACAAAATTTAGAGGTGTGAAAAAAATCCTAAATGTAATAATATTCGCTCCAAGGGCAACAGCTGTATACATCACCTTCAGGGGGGGTTTATCACAGACGCAGAATGACCCAAGTCAACAAATGTATGATACCATTTTCTCTTGTAAGAGAGAAAATAGAAGAACTCAAGAATGCTTACAAATGTTCAACACATGACAAAAAAAAAATAGGAGGTAGCCTCTTATCTCAGCAAAGATCATAGAGCAAAGGCTACAGCAAATATCACATTTGATTTAATAAGAAAACTTTGGACATCTTCCCTTTAATCTCAGAAATATTCTGATGCTTGCTTAGATTATTGATAATTTCTCACTATCCTTCTGTGTATCTATTTATGCACTCACACAAGCACACACACACACACACACACACACACACACACACACACACCCTCCTCACCTGATGTCATACTCTCCCTGGATTTCTGTTTATTGAACAAGTTGTGTGTGACAGCCTGGCGGTTTCATGCATCCCTAATAGATTTAATAAGGTGTAGTAGGTAGCTTTTCAATTCCTCGCTGAGATGGGTGAGACTTTGTTGTTCTGTAACCACCTCCTGCTGATCCTTCTTTGCTTTTATCAGTATTGATTCTCTAACAGATACTTTAAACTTCTAACTGTATTCCAGATTATCCTGTGAATGAGCCCAAACAATGACAGATAGGGAAAATGACAAGATCATTGTCATAGGAAGCCTAATGAAACCAATAGAATTATTCCATAAGTGTCATAAGTTTTAAAATTAATTTTATGAATATTATGGACTAGCAAATTACCAAGTAAACTTCTTACCAATACCTAAGAAGGCTTTGTCTTGTATAGAAAACATGTATTTGAAATAATTAAAGCCTGTCAGCAAGCCATCTTTCCCTGGTGCATTAACAAATTTGCTAGTAGTTGAAGTAATAAAACTAAACAGCAAAGAAGAAAATAGATGCTAAAAATAACAGAATTTTAGCATAAATATTATCATCCTCACTTTTAGTAGGAAAAAGATGGCAGCTTTCAAGACACTAGATGGGAAGCTGCGTGTACTTGCACATATCCATCATGCTCAAACTCAGGGGTAGAGCAGGCATGTTGGGAGGATGATCAGGAAGTCACAACCATCTTTGGCTACATAGTGAGTTCAGGACCTGCCTTAACAAAACAAAACAAAGCAGAAATTACTTGATACTAGATATAAACACCTCTCATAAGCCACAGTTATAAGAGAAGCTATATCCCAGTAACATAAGAACCCAATGACAGATAATAGAATAAAATAGACATAGAAGGCCTAGAGTAGGATATATGAAGAGAAGCTGTTTTACAATATGGTGTTTCACACATTGGAAGAATAAATAATGCAATTTTTGCAGTAATGGTATCAGAAAAATAGGAACATGATATTGAAAATCATAAAATTGCAATTTTACCTCTATCTCATTTCTGAATTCCAGATGGATTAGAAGACCAAATGTGTAACTCCGAACAAGTAAAAATGTGAAGAAGTAAAAACACAGAAAAACTCATGTCAGTTTGAAATGATAGAAAAGTTTTAACTTCCCTCCTGGGAGAAAGAAAAACTTGCAAGAAGAATAGCTGAGCCTTCCCTACATCCAGCTTTGTAATTCTTTTTATTTAATAGATCAGGTTATAAGCTTCGTGAGTGATTTGAAGATAATATTTGCTTCATTTAACAAGCAGCACTTGGTATCTACAATATATACAATATATGAACATGGCCGGAAGCCTAGTAGAGACCTGGAGAAATCATTAGAACAAGAAAATCATAGAAATAGACTGATGGCTAATGTAGTGATAGCAATCACCAGAGGAAAAGTTAGTTCTATTTTTCCAATAATTTTTACATATTCTAATTTTCAAATAATTCATGAAAATCCTCTGAAATAGATATTACTGATAATAGGTTAAGTACTTAGCTTCATTAATATTCTCAGCAGTGCAAAGGAGCCAATAGAAATACACTTCCCAAGGATCATATTAGAAAACAATAAGAAAGTTAGAAAGAAGAGTAAATAGGCATGTTTATCTATTTTTATGGTAGTTTGGATTGAAGGAGCAATTCCTGAGGACAAATGATTAGTACTGAATGAAAATAAGATCATTTATATCCTCTATATACGAGCAGCACAGTCCTTTAATTCACAGGCCATACTCACAGTGAGACATTTGCATCAAACCCATTTCAGAGGTTTTTAAGGTAAAAAGAGACATAGGATATTATAAAATACTATAAAGTAGTGTAAGGTAATATAATATGAGCATACGGTGCTTTACCAAAAATCAAAGTAGTAGAACTTTTGTATAAAGCAATGGATAAATGGTAGAAGTAGAATGAAATAGCCAATATCTTTGGTAAGAACTAGTAAGCATACCTGGAACACTAATGCTGCACGTGTGTCTACATCTGTAGAAACTGGATTTCATTAGTATATACCTGAACCATGAAAATGAGAGCCTAAGCAGGGGAGCAGTGAGGAGGGTGATAGAAATGACAATGCGGAGAGGAGAGAAGGAAAGAGGAGGGCAGGGAACGGGAAGCTGGAACTAAAAATTGTGCTCTTATTTTAAGATTATAAATTCTCATTTTTGTACATGTCAAGTCCTAAAATGAAGAAAGAGAGGAAGAAAATTGTTAAAATGAAGAAAGAAAAGCAGGAGGGAGGGGGAAGAAATAAATCGTATCCCAACTACTTAAATAAAGAGAAAAGTATTGGATTGCATACATGAAAGGCTGAATCAAGTGACTTTGTCTCTTTTCTCTTGGTGTCTCACTGTTTTGGGGAATTCCCTCCTCTTCTACATTCAACCACACACTGTGCAATATTACGGCTTCATCTCACTTTGCCCAGAAGAGATGAGAGTTTTTTATAACTTAGAAACACAATTTCCTTTACAAGCACACCTATGAATGAAAACAATGACCACCATGCCATGATAACCATAAGGATACAGTAGTGGCCTACATACCTTGGCCGTAACCAACAGGTCTCTAATTGGACTTAAGAACCTCTCAAGTAAAGGAAAATCATAGCAGGTGCTGGAAACCCAGCCAACCACGCAGGGCTAGTACACAGCTGCTTCAACAAGAGCTGAACAAGAATGAAACCAGTAAACATGCTAACTTTGAAGAGGGGGTCTTATGTGAATTCAACCCTACACAAAGTATTATAGGCAACTAAGGGAGCTAAGAATGGGAAAAATAGTCTGCCCTAGGGAAGAGCCTCCCAATTGATTAAATACCAAGTGGTTAGTCCTGAAATCTTATACATACTAGTAAAAATTTTACAGCTAAAACAGATTTTATTTATAGGTATTTTGTAGACACTGAATAGAGAGTTAGGTAGACAATCATTTCAGAATATCAGTTAAACCCTAGGCAAAATTGATAAGTGCCAAGAGAATGGTTTGTGGTCTGAAGCCATGATTGCTTGGAAGCTGGATGAAGGAGAAGTAGGCAGAGGCTAGTTCAGTCACCTTCCCACATGCCTAGCACACATTGCTTCTTGGTTTATATTTGTTTTAAATTAACACCCCACTTTTTTCAAAACTAACTCTTTTTTGGTATACTAGATTTCAATCAAGTTTGATGGAGGACACTGTAATGGTAAATTAGTTAAACCGTTTTGGCTCCCTGTGGGTTGCAGGTATGCACTTGGCCAAGATCTCTCAGATTCTCAAATGAAAGACACACGTACCATATAATTCTGATATGCTTTCACTTTGACTGGTTCAGTGGCTGGGCATTTCTAATCCTCCACGTGGCCAGCATACATTTCTCTCTGGTATTCCTGGCTTAACACCTTCTGAATCTGTGTTTTATCTTTGCTACCCAGTTACCTTCTGGGCTGCACGCTCTCCCCCGACTCCCCACCAAGGGCTGTATGCCCATTCCACCTACATTGTAGGATGTTTTCTCTCTTCCAGCGCTTAAATCTGATCATTCACCCTCCCAGCCATGATGATTCTCCATCTCTATACTCTCTCCATTCCCCTTGCCTACAGTATCTAAAAGTCCCGCCTCTCTCTTCCAGCTTTCTTCCCAGCCATTGGCTATTTGGCAATTCTTTATCAACCAAAGCCACCTGGAAATAGGAACCCTCAAGTCCGGAATCCAGGCTTTTGGGGAGCTGAAATAAGACAAAGCATTAGGACCAATCCTCCAAAGAACACATTTGGAAAAATGGTTTGTGTTTTATGCTGTGTTTTTAAGGAAAATTATTGTAAACTGGATAATGGAAAAAGACATTGCTTGTGCTGCTAGAAGTCCTTCATCAAGACATCCTATGAGACAGTTAAAAATCTCTGTGTGTTCTGTGACGTCTTGACTCACTGGACCTTCCTCACACAGACATTATCCATGGACTCTACCTGAAGGTGTTATTTGAAAGCCTGTGGCCAGGCAGAATGAGAAATAATCCCAGTGAATAAATTATGCTCAATGAACCAAACAACTTTAAACTGTCCAGGGAGGATGTTGGCTACTGAAAGTAATCCATGGTCATTTATAAGAATATCCCCTTTAATGAATTTAATGGGAAAGAAATAAATTACTAAATAAAAATTAAAGTGTTTCAAGTTTTCTTTGAAATTCTATTTTGCAAGTATAACTAAAGGGGCAAGTGTAGTAGAATAGATATTATCTTGTGTTTTCTTCATGTATAGTAAAGAATATCAATTTCTGAAAGAAGGAAAAAATAACTATACAGTGTGCCCTTGGTGATATGGTATATATTAGATTTATTCTATTTATTGAGCATTCCAATTATCTTTTAATTTACTTTTCTTTAAAAAAATTACATTTAAACATTCAAATACACAATGGAAAATAAAAGAAGGGCTTGTTTTACTGTTTTATTTTTGTTGTTCACTTCTTGTTTGTTTGTTTACAGTTCAAATATATCTGAGCTTTTTTAAATGAGGATCAAGTGCTCTGTGCTAAGATAGAGTCAAGTGTACTGCCTTCTGGGAGTTTGACAACTAGGAGTTGCTATTATGCATCCTGATGGCAAATTGAGGTCAGTGAGATACATATTACATAATGGACAACAAGCTAATTAGTACTGGAGTCCACATTGCTGCACATCAACATAATGACATGACATTCTCTGGAGCCCTTATGGGGATGGTCCCAGAATTCACAAGAGTGTATTCTCGGCTCTTACCACTGTCTAAATAACAACCTCAAACTCAGTAGAGACTAGAAGAGTGAAGCTTTTTTCCCCTGTGTGTAAGCTTGCCAACACAGAGTTGTCACTCAGGGAGTATTCTAGAGTATATATCTGGAGAAAAGGACTCTCTCTGGGACCTTCATTGCAGTGATTCACATTTGATAGACATGCTTCCTATATGCCAGAGATGGGATGGGTACATTTGCCTGTGTGGCTAATTGCTGGACCCTCTCTTTCTTTCTTTTTCAGTTTTCAGAATCTACAGACCACTTTTATATAAACTAGCTCCTTTCTTCCTTGCCCCTCTCTCCCTGACCTTTGCCCTTTTTCCTCCATCCCATCTTTCTTTTCTCTCCTATTTACCCTTCCTTCCCTCCTGTTTTCCTACTCTCCCCTCTCTATTTTCTTTGTATTCTTTCTGCCTTTATATAAATGCAATTTTAAGAAAAAAATATTAATTCTGTCATTTAACAATAGAAATTAGGTAAAATTACTACAAGTAAAAATTGTTTTAAATTTCTGCAATCTGCCCGGGATTTAGGACTGAGTTTGGCTTTCTCCTCTACTTTTTATAACTCTTCCTCCTCTTTCTCTTTTCTCATTTTTTTCATACAATATAGAATGATCATTTTCCTGTAACCCAACTCCTTCCAATCTACCACACTGCCATACTCTTGACAACTTTATATCCTTTTTACCCTTCATTCAAATTCCTAAATCTTCATGACTTTCAAAGGAGTCTTGTCTCTGATCAAATCTGAAGGAATGGAAAAGAAATAGATTTTACTTTTTACAGTGCATTTTGGCATTGGGCAATATCTTGCTCATATAATTTTTAATAAGATGATATGACATCTTCTAGAGTCCTTATGGGGATGCTCCCAGAATTCGTAAGAATTCACAATTATTACCCCTAGAACAGAAAAGCACCAAGCTATATTCTATTTCAACAGTCATGATTTCAGCATTAGCTCATCAAAACCTGTTTGTTTATTCAGCAAATCCTGAGTATGATTTTGCACTTGTGACCCTTTGTGGAGAGGCATGATCTGACAGATGCTTGCTGCACAGGTAAGCTGCTAGTCAAGAGTACAGTAGTTGATGAATCATCATAGAAACAGGAAAACAAGACTGAGGGACTGAGGGTTCTGGAGAGTAGGGTGCAGGGAGAAGTTATGGTTGCAGTTGGCAGCAAAAGAAAAAGTATAGAGTGCCTGCCTGCTCTGTTGAATGGCCTGGAGGCAGACATCCAAAGGAGCAGGGTTTATGAGGGGGCTATCTGCAGAGCAGAGAGCCTAAGGATTGATCTCCTGCTGCCCAGTAGCCCACCTGGCTTTCACTCTGCAGAATAAGGTACCATGCCGACAAAAGTTGTCTTGATGCCCACTGTCTCTCAGCACCTCTCGCCTTCCTTCACTGTAGCTCTGAGTCTGTACTCTTGGTGGACTACACTTTTAACTTTTGATGTCCTGTTGTCAACCTGAACAGTGGGAAAGATCTAAGAAGATACCCGTAACAAGGTAGATGTTTGCTGAGGTGCAATGCTGTAATATTTTGCTCCTGACTTGGTTTGAACAAGAGTTAGTTGGGTCAATGTCCTACTGCAGTTAGTAAGAAAAGAAACCTGTTGAAATTTCTAATTTGCATATCTACATTTGGATACATGGGCTAGTTATCTAACCAGAGGAAAGGAGGGGGAGAATGTGAGTGAAAATGTGCAGAAAAGGTACATTAAAATAGCCCCAAATTTATGCAGAAATATAAACTAGGTGAAACTGCCCAGGGGGTGAGTCAGAGAAATTATAAGCTTTGTGATTTCCAGGCTGGGAAGAGTAGGATTTATGAAACTTAGAAAATACCAAAGTTCTATGGATTTGAGCAGTAAAAGAGATGAGTGCATATTATGATAGCTTTAGGAGTGTGCAAAGGCTCCACTGGTTGGCAAATGCATACCATATTTATAGCACAGGAGATTTGTATATGAGAATTACTGAGAGCAGTCCATCTAGGAGCAATAACTTAATAGTTTATAATCAGCATTTGATATTAATCTATTGGAATTAATCTGTATGATCAGTTTATCTCCTAGTGGGAGATAGAAACTTACTGTGTTTTAATTTAAATAGAGAAGGAAGGAGGGAAATTGAGGAAAGAACCAAAAAATAGAAATAATGTGGATATTTTTTTCTGACAAGCCATGATTAAAGCGAGTGTGTGTGTGTTTGTTAAAACAAGCATATACTAATAGTTTTGATTTTGAAACCATGAATTATGGTGATGTAGAAAGAAGGAAGCATGACAGAAAAGATGGCAAGATAGAGATGATCTGGCAACTTAAGGACAGATGGTACATTTATGATCAACTCCAATCACAGAACACATTGTGCACTCACTGCACATTGTAAAGGTACCAAAAGCCCAAGATTGAATCAGACCTGGGTGTTCCTGCCTCACTATTGTCTTTGAGTTGATTCTGCCTTGAAGGTAGCATTCTTCTTACAATAGGGTTTAGGGACTTGTTCATGTACAAGGAATGTGGAAGGGATTGCTTAAGACAGATGACAACTCTGCTTTGTAAGAGGTTGTACATAGCCTCTAACCTTCCACACTCTCAAGCAAGAAACTAAACTCAGTGCTCCCCAAACCCACACAAAAGAAGTCACAAGAGCAGAAGGGAAACTTCTTGGGATTAAGGGTTTCTGGGGAAGAGAGGTATAGGGGTAGAAGTCATTAAAATTCGTTATATAAATGTATGAATTGTTAAACAACTTTTTTAAAGGATGGAAAATGAGGAATAGGAATTTCAGTGTCCTAGAAATTCAGTATTATGAAAGGACCAGCCTCTCTAAAAGACAAATCTGAATTTGTGTGCTGTTTGCCATCTGTATACTTGTGAAAACATCTATACTACCTGGAGACCTTTTAAAAATATAGTTCTCTAAATCCCCACTAAAATAAAAAAGTAGGTCTCCAAGCCCTGTGTGATTCATGTCTACTAAACTTTAACTTGCTTTTAAAATGAATCATTCTAAATATTTCTGACAATCATATCCTAACACCAAGAAGGCACTTTGGGTGGCTTTAGAATCCTTTTATCTAGTTTCTTAGCCTTGAAAATGTCAGCTTTCCCCTTTGCAACATGAAAGTATTAATAGTCTTTTATTGTATATATAGCTGCAATGCCATGCACATATTTCTGGTTGGTTTTTGCCATGCACAGAGCTCTGGAACCTTGGCTATATTCTCCTCTTACTAAAGTGTTTGATGCAAATGATTAACTAGATAATGGGACATTGTTTAGCATTGAAAAACTTGGATTTTTGAAATCAGATATTCATGTAAGTTTTTAGTAACTTTTACACTTTTTACAGCTGAATTCCGGGTTTCCAAACGTTCCAAAAGAGTAGGGTGCCAACCCATTCTGATACATTAATTAGAGAACTATGTAGTGGAACAAAGTAGAGAGAGAGCAAGTTTATTCATTGGATCAACTCAGGGAAGAGGAACATAGAGAGTGGTACAGTTATCCAAAGTCAATCATCAGGATACTGATATAAATTTCAGGTTTAATTTGAGGTTAATTAGCATATGAATTTCAGTAATTCTAGTGCAGACATATCCCAGCTCATCACTAGCCTATTATTGTCTCAGCTATAATCCTGCAAGGGGATCAGACAAATTCTCAGTCTCATTATTATCATTAAAGGAAAGAACCAGTTTGTCTCCAATAAGATAATTCTGCTCCCAGATGAAGCTTCACTCCATGGACAAAGGCCCTCATCTGAGGAGACGGTTTGTCTTCTGATGTTTTGCTCTTCCCGGAATCCAAGGTGCTGCAGCTTTATCAGCAGCAGTGGGAGAACATAAGCCAGCACTGCCACTAGTACTTCTCAGTGTCCCACTCATGGAACTCCACTCAAGTAAAGCAAAGCCCTTAACTCAGAGCAGAGAAGAACTTCAAGAGAAATCAATTGGAAACAAAGTTAGCTAGCTTAAGAGGTAGTGGGAAGAGAGGCCCCTTGGATATGCAGACTTTATATGCCCCAATACAGGAGAACGCCGGGGCCAAGGGGTGGGAGCGGGTGGGTAGGGGAGCAGGGCCGGGAGGGGGGAGGATATAGGGAACTTTCTGGATAACACTTGAAATGTAAATGAAGAAAATATCTAATAAAAGTTGAAAAAAAAAGAGGTAGAACGAAGGGATGGTTAACACTTTTATAAAGGTGCTGGTATTATGAGAAAGCACAGGGGTACAGTGAACATAGCAGAGTGTAGGCACCTTAAGAGGGGAGGTTTTATTTGGTTGTCTTTACAATGGCTACATGCTGTGTCCCTCTAAATTACATTGCTCAAAGGATATAATTTCCAAAATCTATAAACATTAATCAACAGTTTTAAACAAAGTAAAAAATATATGAGCTGGTTTATTTTTTATCTTGTCTTAACAAGTTCCCTTTTGGAAATAATATTATGAGGTAGTTCTGGAGGTTTATTCTTTCAGCATTGGGACAAGAGAGGAGTGTTGATATCATCGAACTTGAAGGTCACAGATGTTCTGGCCCCTAATTGAGCACGTATTCATTGTTGTATTGAACAACTCTGTATGAGATACCTTCAAGGAATTGAGCATTGTCTCTGGAATCCGTCTTGATTTTATCTGCTGTGCTGAAACTCTACCCTGGGGTGAGGACTTCACTCCCTTCTCACTTCTATTTTTTTTTTCTGTCTTTCTGTCCTATATCAGAGCAATGTCTTATTTCTGCATCCTAAACCTCAAATAGGGTGAGCCAAGCAGATGTCTGAGCTAAAGTAAGAGAGATAGGCACAAATGCAGGACAGAGAAAATAGTATTTCATCCTGTTTGGGGTTGTTTGAAGGCTCAACCAAGGAGTCAGAGATCTTTCAGACAACTGGCCTCTAAGTGCCTGTTTTGTTTGGAATTCCAAACTGTCATTTAGTTGATAGGTAATTTGCCTAAGGACACTAAAGGTGATGACTATATCAGAATGTGCAATTATATTTTTGTGTGTACCATGTATGTGTGGAACAACAATATGAACTAACCAGTACGGCCAGAGCTCGTGTCTCTAGCTGCATATGTAGCAGAAGATGGCCTAGTTGGCCATCATTGGGAAGAGAGGCCCCTTGGTCTTGCAAACTTTATGTGCCCCAGTACAGAGGAATGACAGGGCCAAGAAATCGGAGTGGGTGGGTTGGGGAGCAGGGTGAGGGAGGGTATAGGGGACTTTTTGGATAGCATTTGAAATGTAAAGGAAGAAAATAAATCCCAGCACTCAGGAGGCAGAGGCAGATGGATTTTTGAGTTTGAGGCCAGCTTGGTCTATAAAGTGATTTCCAGGACAGCCAGGGCTATACAGAGAAACCCTGTCTTGAAAAACAAAAACAAAAACAAACAAACAAAAACAAAAAAACACTGTTGGCTACACATGTGGAAGAGAGTAACTTAAATTCAAGGAGACATTCTAAATCTACCTAGAACACTGTGATTGTACAGGTTAAAGGAACCCAGAAAGTAATTCAAGCTTTAAAAAAAAAATGTAAATGCTTTCATGACCACAGAGTCAGACAGAAACTTATGAAAAACTCAATTCTATCATAGTACAAATGAACTACTACTGAATTTGCACACATTTGTATCTCATGTCCTTAATTTCTAAGCCCCCAAGCATGCCTTCATATGTCACTCTTATCTCTAGTTTATAGTATATAACAATTATACTGTATAACATTTAGAGGAGGGGAGAGTAGTGGTTAATTTTGTCATCATGATGCAACTCAGAATCAAGTAATAAATACATCTCTTATAGTTCTAGGAGGGAAGTTCTTGGAAGGGTTTACCAAAACAGGCAACTCTACCTTAGAGTGGTCAATACTTTCCTCCAAGAGGCGCACATATTACAAGGTCACGGGAAAGGGTTGCTTTTACCTCTTCTACTTGTAAGTGGTGAATGTGACCATCTCTATTCCCGTTGCTTCTGCCACACACATATCCCTGGCATTTGACTCTAGCTTCTCTAGGTTTCCAATGTGGACTGAATACCAGTGACTCTCAGAATCTCCTGGGTTCTCAGCCCTAAGTTGGAACTACTTATGGGCTTCCTGGGTAGGGCAGCTTGGTGGTCTCACCCCATCCAGTGTGCTAATGGTCACTGCTATATTACCCTGCCCCCAATCTGTAGACCATTCTACTTAGTCCCTTGTTTGTAATATGCACATAATCTTTTTATTCTGTTCCCCTAGAGAACCCTGTCTAATGTGGAAGATGGCCCTGGAGTTTTGTCAAATGTCACTCACTGAGTGAATCTGGAATAAGATGGTTGAGAGATGTTAGACATTAGTAAGCTTGAAGGTCATCATGGATGAACCCCTCACTCATAATCAGTAAGAATTAAAACTTCATGGCTCTAATTACTCATCAGAAGATAGAATCTGAGGGGTATCTCTAGTCTGGGTGGGAATATGGCATCCTGAGTAGCTAATAAAAGTTTATTTTTCTGGTAAAGAACAGATACATCACTGTCCTGTCCCTTAAGAGCCAATCAATCACCTAGACAAGAAACCATTTTTAAGAGAAGCTGCACATTTTGTGTAGATAGAAACCATATAATGTTCACCTAAATATGTAGATGGCACAGTGGTTTCTCCAGCTGTTGTCTACCTGTGAGAGAGTGTTCTCTCCTTTACTTTGAAATACACTATTTTCTATACTATGCCCTTTGTGTATTATCTGAATTGTTTTAACAGGAGCCACAAGGACCAGGTATTAGAAGGGAAGGCAGAGTGAAATTCTTGTGACCTAACACTGCTCTGAGGTTTTCTTTATATTTCATTTTTAAAAATTTGTTCCTATAGTCTCTTACTATGTGTCATGAAATTTGTTTTATGCTTGCTCTTTGTATCGAAGAATTATGTTTCCACTTTTCCTAGTAAGTCAGGGTTTGGCATTTCTACCAGGAGCAGCCTTACAGAGAAGGCGGTGAAGCCAGTCTGGGTAGTTATTGGAGCATTTGAGAAAAAAGTTCAAGTACACATCTTGACAAGGGAAAAATATGTGAGGGTGGCAGCTGGTATTAATGATGTTGACACTCTTCTTAGAGAAAGGAAGAAAAAGGGAGCCCTACTTGTGGTTAAAAGCAGGTGTTAGCAAAGAACCAACTGGAAAGAGTCTGGAAACAGATACTAGAGAGACAGCCCTATTTCTGTGTCTGTCTTCCACTTCTCTCCACCAGAGATGAAGAGAAAGATGTGAAAATTTCAAGGAAAGCAAGACTGAATTAGCCTGAATCACAGAGGGTTGTCGAAATTCCTTAAATACAAACCAGAGAGACCACACCAATCATGGTAAGATGTACAGAGGAGACCAGGAAACTGGTTGGCTATCCGTCCTCTCTCCTGAGATCCATGTTCTGACTTCATCCCAGAAGCTTGTGAACAGTACTGTTAGGAGATGATGCTTGGTGGGCTTCTCAAGTAAATTTAGCCCATTATGTAAGAGCCCCACAGTGATCTGCCTTGGAAGACATTATTCTTAGCTCTCATTCACATAGGACAAAACAGAGAGTTCAGCAAGCTAAAATTCATCCTCAGTCACTTTTGAATATGGAGAGAAATCTGATGTCTGGAGAGGAAAGTGATATTAACTAATTTTAAAATAGTCATATATGTAATATTTATAGCAATGGCCTTCTGCCATATGTACTGATGATGCTCCATCATCCAGAGACTACCCCACCCAGGGATCCATCACATAATCAGCCACCAAACACAGACAGTATTGCACATGCCAGCAAGATTTTGCTAAAAGGACCCTGATATAGCTGTCTCTTGTGAGGCTAAGCCAGTGCCTGGAAAATACAGAAGTGGAAGCTCACTGTCATCTATTGGATGGAACACAGGGCCCCCAATGGAGGAGATAGAGAAAGTATCCAAGGAGCTGAAGGGGTCTGCAACCCTATAGGTGGAACGATAATATGAACTAACCAGTACCCTCAGAGTTTGTGTCTCTAGATGCATATGTAGCCAAAGATGGCCTAGTCGGCCATCATTGGGAAGAGAGGCCCCTTGGTCTTGCAAACTATATATGCCCCAGTACAGGGGAATGACAGGGCTAAGAAGTGGGAGAGGGTGGGCAGGGGAGCATGATGGGGGGAGGGTATAGGGGACTTTTGGGATAGCATTTGAAATGTAAATGAAGAAAATATTTAATAAAAAATTTAAAACAAAACAAACAAACAAACAAACAAACAAAAACCCTGGAGATAGATAGTAGAGATACAGATGGAAACAGAGAGAGAGATGGAGATGGAAAATGGAGAGGGAGAAGAAGATGAGTAGGCATAGGGAGGGGAAGAGAAGGAAGGGGAGGGAGAAAGACACACACACACACACACACACACACACACACACACACAGAGAGAGAGAGAGAGAGAGAGAGAGAGAGAGAGAGGTTGATTCTCTGGGGTAATTCTATAGCACTAAATGTCTAAACCCAGATGTTCACATGCAATGCAATGCTCCACCAGTGTTTCCCAAGATCAGTGAGCTTCCTTCAAAGCCAGCATTACATACATAAAGCACAGCACTACAGAGAGCAGAGCACAGTGCCCTCAGTCTCAGAGAAGAAGATTGTATGTAGAAGCAGGCAGGGAGATAGCATCCATTCATGTGTTTGTAGAGTGGCTGGAAGATGAGGAATTTCTTATAGATCGAAACATCAAGTATCCATAGAGACAGAGAGACGTGGAGGATAAGTTGTATGGAAGATATGTGGTTTGCAGAGGTCATATGGCACTTAAATAAGTACACCAACTTCTTGCATATCATGTCACCTATTGGAATACGACTTCTAAAAGCCTTTAAAAGGATAGTGGTCTCTTTTCAGAGATAAATAACTTTCTTGGAAGAATATGGAAAGATAGACTTGATCCAACAACATCACATATTTTGATCTAATTTATCAAAATTTTACAACTTTTCACAATAAAAAATAACCATTAGCATTTTAGATTTATGAGGAAAGAGTGGAATTCTGAGACTGGAATGAATCAATGACAATTTTCAGGCTTTCAGGCAAAGACAATGCAAGTGTATTAGTTTAAAACAGCAACAACCCCTTATGGCAACAGACAAATCAATGCAGGTATTTTCAAGATGAATTTTTGTATTATGCTTGATTAGCTCAGATATTTTTATAAGATATTTTCTTTATTTACATTTCAAATGTTATCCCCTTTCCTAGTTTCCCCTCCAAAAATCCCCTATTTGTTCCCCCACCCCACTCCACAACCCACCCACTCCCTTTTCTTGCCCTTGGCATTCTCCTAAACTGGGGCATGGAACCTTCACAGAACCAAGGGCCTTGCCTCCCATTGATGTCCGACTAGGCCATCTTCTGCTACATATGCAGCTAGAGACAAGAGTCCTACTATGTGATTTCTTTGATTGGTGGTTTAGTCCCAGGGAGCTCAGGGGGTACTGGTTAGTTCATATTGTTGTTCCTCCTATGGGGCTGCAAACCCCTTCAGCTCCTTGGGTACTTTCTCTCCCTCCTTCATTGGGGGCCCTGTGCT
>LR751226.1:94905-199362 GCA_902729485.2 Mus minutoides
AAAAAAAGAAAGAAAGAAAGAAAGAAAGAAAGAAAGAAAGAAAGAAAGAAAGAGAGAGTTTGCACTCAAGCTATTGAGTTTCTCAAACTTACTCCACATCTGTAACTTTGCAGAACAGCAGCACTTTAGTTAACACCACACTTGGCTATTTTCATCACTACCATTAACAATCTTCATTCCAGACAGATAAGATGCTCAGACTTCTAGTATTTTCTTGCTTTTTACCCCACACCAAGACAAGTAACTCAGTGGAGAGTAATCAAAATTAAACTGGTCCAAGAAAAAAGTATATAAAATAATTGAACATAAGGTTATAGAGCTTTTTTAAAGCAAATTTTTATACTTACTGGAATGACTAATGCATTAAGAACAAAAGACATGACAAAATGAATTGCTGGCAAAGTGGCAGAATGCTGAATCTCTGTAACAACAAATTATTAGCAATAATGTCAAATGTAACCAGAAAGTGTAACATGTTTACCAATTCAATTTACACTCACCATAAATGCAACATGTGTGTCCTTCTATGTGTCTACCTATGGACTTCATACTGTTTATACAACAGTCAAAACATGACTGTGGAAGAGTAGCTTTGCTTATAAATGTCTAAACATGAGAACATCTCATAAATCCATCAATTGGTTGGTAGTTGAAACTGTTGTGATACATTCCCACAATGAGATACTACTTAAAAAGAAAACAATAAAATCAGGAATAAAAAGAAATATGCTACTGGCATGTGCAGTAACACTGTTGAGTCTCAGGAAAAGATTCTGTGAAGTGAAGAAGTCTGACAAGAAGGACATGTGATGATGTGCTATTTCATTTGTGTCCTGAAGAGTACAAAAATGTAGGCACAGGATAGAGGACAAGCCAGTAGTTGCTGGTTGCTAGCGTCAGGGAAGGAACTGTATTCTGAAGGATGCGAGGGAACATTTTGAGATGATGGACCTATGCTACATAATGGTTAAGGTGATTCTTACATGGTTTTTATTACATGGCAGTCACATGACTGTACATAAGGTAATAAGTGCTGTGGCTCCACTTCAGTCATTTTCAGGTGACCAAAATGCTATAACCAAAAGCTTGACTAGAGTACACAATCCTCACTCTGCATAGGTGTTTACTGAGAGTCTAGACTTATCTGCAGTCATTTGAAGATTTTAATGGACTTAATAATCTTCACAAATTCCTATGGGTTATTATCTTTATTCTATAGACAAGGAATTTGAGTCTAAAATGTATATTACCCAACGCAAGGTCTCAAGTGAGTGATGTTCCGAGCCAGGGAAGCAGGCTGCAAGTTCATGCTTTTAATCACTGTCATACCTTGCCATTTTCTAATACTGAAATTCCACCAGGTAGGTGCGAAAGTGCAGGTACTAAGACCAAAATTACAAATTTACAGATCAGATTGGTTCACAGCTCCCAGATCAATTTATTTAAACTGAATTTCCATTAACCCACTGAGTAGTTGGGCGAGCTGAATTGGCAGCCTTGTTAAATAGTCTCTCTTACTTGACAATCTGCAAGATTTAGAATCCTATTTGAATCTCAGCTTCATTTTACTTATTTCATCTCTTTTAAAATACCAGCTCATTGGGCTTTTTCATTTATCCAGCTATAAAATTGGCTCACTCTTTCAAGTATCAAATTCAGAGGATGAAGAGTACATGAATTCTATGTTAAATACAAAGCAGAAGATATGATAAGGATTGATTTTATTTATATGTGGAGAAGATAAGAAGTCTTAGGCTGGGGAGGTAGCTCAGTAAGAGTGTTTGCCATATAAGGAAGAGGATCTGAGTTCAAATTTCCCCAAACCCCTTGAAAGCTTCTTACAATCACATAACTGTAACCATGAACTTATGTCAGTACACTGGGAGGTTGCTAGCAACCAAAGCAGTGATCTTGGTGAGCTTCAGGTTAAGTGAGAGAGCCTGTCTCATAAATACAGAGAAGCGAATGGAGAATAGGTCATGTATTTCTCTGGCTTGTGCATGTTACACATATCTGTATTCACCACACACACCTACACACTTACCCAACATAGAAGACGGAAAAAAAAAAAAAAGAGGGCTTTGCTCCCTTTGATATTTGCCATCTTTTAAGAGGTAGGCAGTGCAGCATACTCCACTATTAATTAGAAAATTCTTTCCATTCTTAACCTTTAATTTTAGGAAATTTACTTTTTAAAATGTAGTTGTCAATGAGAATCAAAACTCTTAAACATTTTCCACAATTCACTCTGGATTTTCCAACAAACTGGTATTATGGGAGGCACAGCAAATACATACCCAAAAAGGATGTTAGAAAAATAGCATCAATGTATTTTGTGAATGATAAATCATTACTAAATCCCAGGGCTGAACTTTTGAATGCTAGATCTCTGTGCCCTTTTATTAATGTTATTAACAATTATATTAATATTTATAATAATTTTATAGTGAATTTGAAACAAGATTCTCATTATATTTTTGTGCAATTAACATCTATCATCTATCATCTATCTACTATCTATCATCAGTCATCTCTATCTATCATCTATCTATCTATCTATCTATCTATCTATCTATCTATCTAACATCTATCTAAAATCTATTCACCTGCATATCATCTATCAACTATTTCACTCACTCTGTAGTATGTATTGCTAAACACATGTATTGATAAACATAGGATGTACATGTAGATGTATATGTACATGCACATGTACTCTTATACACACATGCACACACAAGCACACACACACATTTGTAGTAGTAAGAAAATCTCCACCTAGTCACAAATGAAGAATTCAGATGATCAAGTAGTTGTTTAACCTCTGGCAAAGATCATGTGTCCTGCATGGCTCAGCAGTGAAGAGCACTGGCTACACTTCTGGAGGATACCGATTCCATTCCCAGCAATCAAAACTGTTTGAAATTCTAGTCACCCTCTGTGAGCAGTCAGTGCACATGTGGTACACAGATGCATGTGGTATATGGGGCAAAACAAAATAATAAGCAAATATCTTTTTTAAAAATATAAGATTTATATCTTCTAGGTGGTATGTAGGGGATAGTTTGGTACCACAGTGGAAAAAGCTTAACACTTCTTTTGACTGTCAAAGATGGTTTACCCGAGAATTTATATAAAACAAAACAAAACAAAACAAAACAAAACAAAACAAAACAGAAACCAGTGGAAGAATTAGCAAGACAACAGCCAGCTGGGAAGTGGGGAATTGGTTCTCTAGACCAAGGGTCTGAGATGTTCTGTTTCTCTACTGAAACTGAGCAATGTAGCCCTCCAGAGTTGTTCTCAATAGTATTATCAAAAAAATGTAAAGGCAAAGAATTTCGTTAAAAAGAAGAGAAAGATAAGATCAGTTGTATTATAACTCAAATTAATTTTTTTTTACTGTTCCTTATGTCCTAATAGTGAACTGAATAGCCAGTTCAGATTTTGCACTTTTGTGGTCCAGAAATCTTTCTGATCTCATCATGTGAACCTTCCTACCTACACATTTTGCTTCAGCCACTCTGTCACCTATGAATTCTTGCTATATCAGTGATGTCCCCAGGTCCCTACTCCTCACTCTCTTTTGACCTTTGCTGAAATGCCAGCTTCTCAGGAATATCTCCTTTGTTCACTTCATTTGATAGATCAATCTGACTTTCTAACATTTTCTTCTGGCTCCTCTCCATAGTCCTATTTGCTACTGTTTGATATAATATGTAACTTTAATTTTTCCCAGTAAATCCACTGAGCTCCCAGAATTTTGGTTATTGTTATATCCCCAAACCCTAGTGTATACACACACTTCTAAAAGGCAACAAATTTAAAACAATTTTAGAATGAATACTAAAGGTTCAATATACAGAAAAACTGGGTAGCTGACCTATATCCAGAGATATAGGTGACAACTACTTTAGACCTCCAGAGAAGGGTGAGAGTGAGGTCTGAGCTATTGATTTTAGAGCCATCAGGGCTTGGTGATGTACTCAATAGGCTAGTGTTAGAAGTAGTGGTATCATGTAGATAAAAGGTAAATAAATAGTTAATATTTGTATTAGGATTCTTTAGAGGGAGACAGATGATAAATGAATAGATGGATGAATGGATAGATAGATGATAGATAGATGGACAGACAGACAGGTAGATGATGTTTGGAATTGGCTTAAATAATAGAGGCCATGAATATCTGCACTCTGGGAAGACAGAGAAAATTGGAGCTGCTCAATTTAAGCAGCCCAATCTAGAACTGAATATATAGATGCTACGAGGAGTGTCAATGTTGTTGAGTCTGTGCTGAAGTCTGAAGAAGCTGCAGTCACCAGACAATGGTAGCAGACATACATGCTCATTCATAAAGAAAGGGGCGTTGCATATGTTTGCAACCTGCCCTGAAAATCTATGTTTATCTAATCCAGACTTCCAATCCATAAGATGGCTATACCTCCTAGTTACTTTCTGGCACACTAATCTTTCTGTTAGTAACTGTGTAGGCACACAGGCATGCTTCACCAGTCTTATGTATCTCTTAATCTAGTCAAGTTGATAACCAAGACCAACTGTCATACTAAAACTGATCAAATGAGACAGACTGAATTATTTCTAGAAAATTCTTTACCTCCATTCCAATTGCCATTGAAAATTTCCAGGCAGCTCACTTTTGCCAGTGAAATAATTTTGGAACAACATAAATACATGCTTTAGTGTTTTTGTGCTGTTGTCCAAAAATGTTATCTAATGTGGTGTCTGAAGGAAATTAGAATAGTCACTTCCTTTTCATCTCAGAATATATATCATAAAGCTGACCTGGAACCATCCCATAATTCTAGTGATGCTAATTGATGTGAAACATAAAACAGAGATGTTCAGCCACACTTTACACAAAACAAGCCTGTTGGTAGTCACCCTTTAGATATATACTGTGAGAATACATGACAGTACTAGTCAATGGGTTTGTAGGTGACATTGTATATCGTCATCATTGTGACAGTAGATAATATATACATTTTTGCAAATAATTAGTGCCTTCTCTGGGCATGAGGAAACTAGAAAGAGCAGATGAAGAATTAAAACATATCAGGTGTACTTTAACAGAATGGATTTGAAGTGCCATTTCGGCCATTTAAATGCTTTATTCAGTAGGTACATACCTAATGTAGTTGGTAGTCTAAGATTTAAAGCTAACTGAGGTCTGTGCTTTGTTAGCCAGTCCTGCATAGCCAATTATGAAAGCAGTTAAAGAATCTGTGGCCTGTCTTTCGTGGTATCCTACCTTCAGATTCTCTGTAAAGTAAATATCTACCGTATATTACATGTAAACTCGATTTCTTTACGATTTTTCGGGTTTAATCTCCGATTTGATTCTCGTCATATATAAAGTCACAAGCAAATCGTCCATACACAACCTGTACCCTTCAAGTAAGGATACAATGTTGAAGAGACTAAAGTGAGGGTTCAACTGGACATGTCCTTCATAGCTTTCAACAGAATAACACTGGCCCCAAAGAAATAAGCAGATCATTTTGTACAGCCCCTTCCCAGGCTTCAGACAAGGGCCATTTCTGAAGTTTTCCATATGGAAACACATAACAAGTTGCAAGTTTCTTCAATTATGGAGAAGGACATGGAAGGGCAGGAGAGCTCTTTTCTGCTCAATGATCCATACAACTTGAATAATATCCATTGTAGGCAAATTCACAGCAGAAATAAGTTGATGCTCAGCCCAGAAGCTCCCCTAAATGAATTTAGTTCAAGTTGAATTAAGGTGATCTGTGAAAATGTGTTTCAAAATGATTCTCTTCAGTACTGGGGACACCAAATCATTCTGAGAAATGGCTTAGAGTTTTTGGTAAATGTTTCCACTAAACTTTCAAAATCTCATAGAAGTTGGTCTAGGGACCTCTAATGAGCTATTGAAACAATAGAACACTAAATGCTATTTAATATTTGCTGTCACTTTTCTGAAAGAAAAAAAGGAAGAGCTCTTTATTTTAGTTTTGTTGACTACTAATTGTTGTATTGTAAATGGGTAAAAGGACCACTTTTGCCAGCCAGAGGAAAACAAACAAACAAACAAACAAACAAAACCAGTTTGCTAGAGCTGGAAATTAAAATGTTTATTCTTGGCTTTTTTAAAGGTCCTTTTCTTGTGCAGATTTCTACAAGCAGAATTTTCTTATTTCATGGAACTTACCTGGGTTTCTGACTCTTCTCGTTGCTTACTGATCAACTTATGTCAAATTCTTTTGACTTAGAATCACCAATCTCCCACAGTGTGATCTGCTCCAGAGAGCAGGGAAGTGGAAAGGAGGCTAAAGAAGTTTGTGACAGGGAGGAACACACATGGAGAAGAGGTAAAGTATAATTTCATTGGCTTCTGGAGAAAATGGGTTTGCTTTCTCTGCTCGGTAAACTGGGAATTCATTGTTTCAAATATGTGAGGACCACAATAAGACTTATTTTAAAGAAAAGATCACTTGGATAAATAAGAAGGCAGGAGGCTTTTTCACTGTAGCTGCCCAGTAAGAGATGTAAGGAAATTACACTAGACTGAACGTAGTGACTGTTGATAGGATGTGCTTGAGAGATGGGAAGTAGCCTGACAGGTTATATAAAGTGATAGAGAATAAAGTAAAAGGCTGCTGTGAGAATTAATATCAGGTTGACAAAACACCAGAAGAGGAATGGATTCTGCTATTATTTATTCAGTAAGGTTGTATACATGGTGGGCTGATTTTATGCAAGATGATCACCCATTCTAAGGCTGAAGAATTACTGAAACACCAAACAATAATTGTCTAGTAGACGATAAGATATATTGGTCTAGATTTCTGAAGTAGGTTTCTATGGAAATGTAAGGAGTATTGTGTAATCTGCATTGGTTCTAATGAAAGCTGAACTCATGAATAAGGTCTCATTAGGGGACAGTGCTGAGTGAGCAAAGAGGAGTATCTACAGATGGAGGAACTTCACATCTTAATGGACAGGGTAAAGCAGAGGCATAGACTGTTTAACCTGGCAGACACCACCAACAGCTGAAACTAGAAATACCTGCAAGATCAAAGAGTAGCCATGCTGTCCAGAGCCCACAGATGAGCCAAGGTCAACACCTACCAAACCAGAAGTCAGAAATGGACAGCAGTGGCCTTCAAAGTGTGAACAGTCCCTTAAGTGGATGAGCTGAACATAAATCATTCACATGATTGTCTCCATGGTTAGACCAGGGGAGTATGCATAGAGCCTGGGGTAAAGTGAATGAGATTTGGAGATGAAATGGGTGAGATGGTGAGATGATGGTGAAGAAGAGGAAAATTAGGAGAATGAGGAAGATGCTTTGGAGAATGGAACAAAGAGCTATGAGATGAGGGTACAGCTACCTACATGAGTAATATAAGAGGTAGCCTAGCTCTGTGGCCTGTAGAAATTCTGTGAGTGAGGCAATGCTGAGAATAAAGAACATTGCCATGGGACATCATTGCTGAGTCCACGGAGTTATTGTGAAGTTCAGTTGTGAAGGGATTAGAGAAGTGTCATATGAATTGCGAGGGATAGGCCTGCTCTTAGCGTTTTGAAAAATGAAGTTCCTGGAAAGCAGAAACGATATATTTGTGAAAGTTTTATAGTGATAGAACAGAAAGATTTAATGGACAGAGAGAGAAAGTGGATGCTCGGAGAGCCAGCAAAGCTGCAGAGGATGGAGCTGAGAAGGTCAGGTTAGGTTCTAAATTGGAGAGGACCCCTGAAGAGGGGAAACCCCACAGAGTTACATTGTAGCGAATTTTTTTTTTTTTTTTTTTGGTTTTTCGAGACAGGGTTTCTCTGTATAGCCCTGGCTGTCCTGGAACTCTCTTTGTAGACCAGGCTGGCCTCGAACTCAGAAATTCGCCTGCCTCTGCCTCCCGAGTGCTGGGATTAAAGGCGTGCGCCACCACGCCCGGCCCTGTAGCGAATTTTTATAGATCTTGTGGCAGAACCTGGACAATGACTGAGGTAATCTCTATCATGCTTGGTTAATTAACAGAATTAATCATCTTGTGTGCTGAAAGATACCTGGGAAATAATCATATATAGAAGGTTAAGCAATCTAGGCTTCCTTTGCTCTCACCTTTACATGACTAACTTGTAGTTTTATTGTTGCAGAAAGCTAACTCTATTACAGCTTAGTAGCTTTAGTTGCAGTTTTTCTTGGTTACCTCACATCTTATCCTCTGAGTGGTCTTCCTTCAGAAATAGGTGGAGGTTTCCCATTAGAGGCTATATATGGGTAACAGAGCCTTGGGTCCATTCCCTTGTCTTGGCAAGTGAAGTGCCCATTGTCTACATTAGAAAAGCTATACTACCAGAGATGATCATATTATGAGTAACACGGGAAGCTGCCAGAGATATTAATAGGTCTGAATAACACATAGGAAGCAGATGGCCACAAATCGTCCTTTTCATGCCATTTCTTACTGCCTGTCACCCCCAAAATGAGTAATAACAAGTGTTAGTACCTAGACAAGTATATGTTTTATTATTGTTACTCCTATATGTGTATGCATTTTACCTCCTGGAGCTATACATAACTTTGTTTGGAGGAAATTAGAGATTTTAATTTTCTCATCAAAATGTTGAGGCAATGGAAAATATTTCTCAGTGAGCAATTTTGATTAGAGACATTTCAATAATATAATAGGTAAAGCTATGTTTTTAAAATGAGTGACTAGCTGTATTGGGAATGGAAACAGGGATTCTAAGATCTCAGTTTGACAGTTGGCTTAGCATATCATGAAGTGTCACCTCATTTCCATTTGAAATGCCCAGGAGTACATTATTCATAGACACCTATGCTGCTAACAGTGTTTTTAGAATCTGGCTTTGATATAATCTTCTATATATAACAAACATGAGGTAAAAAAAAATTGGCATAAAAGAATCATGCACCCACCCTACAATAACTCTAAAGTTCATAGTTACCACAGCTAGTGACAAAACCTCACTGATTCATAATATGAGTAAGAATGCAAAGATGACTTGGGGTCTCAAAGCCACACTCACAATGGAAAAGTGAAGAAAATGGTAACTTTCCAATGTCACTGATTAGAGCCATCTGTGCTGTCTTAGTGTGGATCCCTTGATACATTCCAATGCAAAGTAGCCACTTACTTATTTGCTTTGGAACACAGCTGTTGTCTTAATTGAGTTTAACAGATAATGGAAGGATTGTTGCTTTTGAAATCCTCACACTCCTCCAATGAAGCAGTTTGTTGTATATGATGAATACCTAAAGGAATCAATTCCCCTAGAGGGTCAGAGTGTCATTTCTCCAGTGGTGAACACTGTTCTTAATTAGTGGATGTGAAATATGCACATATATGTATATGCATATTGTATGCAATTGTGCATATTTGTGAGTATGCAAAGTATGTATACATCAGCTTTAATGCAGTTTGAACTTTGAATGTTTGCTATTCCTTTTTGATAGATATTCATTCTTACAATGCCACACTCACAAACTTTAAGCTTTTTCCCTTGGCAATTTCATTTTTCAAATTGAAAAATTAAAACAACAGTGCACAGATTGGTCTACTCTTTCCTCATCATTTAACCCTCCCTGAAACTCTATGCTCTTCTTTGAGCCTTTAGGCAAAAGCTAAACTGCTTCCAATTCTATTCTTTTCTTGATTACTAGAAGCTAGAAAGTTACTTAAATGCCATCATAGGTATTTTAATCTCATAAAATCAAGGCTTTGGTGACCATAAAATGTACATAATCATATGCACTCTCATCAAAGGAAAAAATACAACTGTTTAGAGTCAACACACACACACACACACACACACACACACACACACACACATTTATAAATACCATGAAAATGCAAAAAAAAAATTAACTGCCTAAAGCACTTGTATAAAATTAATCTGTCCCTCTATGTTTTAGTTCCATGCAATTTTCTTGCCTCTTCATTTGGCAAGGAGTTTGTAAAATTATTTTTTATTGGTAAAATAGAAAGACAAGTGTTTCCTCTGAGTTGTTTTTTTTATTACAATTACAGTTATTTCTAATATATAAAATGTGTGACTTTACAAAAAACTGTAATCACTGCTTCTAATATTGTGCTACAAACACATACACACACTCATATATACATGTATACAAACCCATACTCATACACATGTGCACATATACTCACATTTATATGTGTGAGTATACACACATATATACATGTACACATACACACATATTTGTGCACACTCACATAAATATGTGCACATATACAAAGATACATGTGCACACACAAATAAATAAAAGAGTCTGAACTTTTTATTCAAAGAATTCTTTAGTTCATTAAATTTTTGCTTTATATTATTATTACTTATTATTTTGTATATGTATGTTTCAGGGGCAGGTCCATATTTGCCAGGGTATACTTGTGGAGGTCAGTGGACAATTTTTTGGAGTTCCTTCTTACCTTGCATCATATTGAAGAAAGGCCTCTCATTTCTGCTAGCCTTTGAACTTCCATCTGATTTCCCCAATCTCTACCTCCTATCACTAGGTAGGAGTGCTGAGATGATAAATTTTTCCAACAATATCTGTGTTCCAGAGACTGAAGGGTTGTCAGGTTTGTGTAGCCTTTTAAACACAGAGCCATCTCCTCAGTCCCCCAAAGTCAAGACTTATGAAGAAGATACACGAAAGGCAGTGACTGGTAAAGCAATTACAGAATCATTACAAATTGTGGTTCATACTTTAGCATTAGTGTAGAGGCTGGGATTCTGTTATTGTAACATCCTGACCTTTGTTGCAATGAACTGAAATAATAAAACACGAATTGCCAGTGTTACTTCTTTGTAAACTATGACAAGTTAAAGATGCAACCCCTAAAAAGTAAAAAAAGAACACTGAGACAGCCCAAATCCAGTACAGTGAATCCAATGGATTCAAAGGATGTTGAGCTAACTCAAACAGGAGTAGACGAGTAGGGAAAGCATGTCCAAAACATGGTCTGAATGGGAAAACTATAGCAAATTACTGAACATCCATCCAACCATATCAATAATGTCTTAAAAGTACCAAACAAGGTGCTCTGATTTAACTTAAAAGCTATGGCACAGGATAGGATGCCATCTTTTAAGACATTTAAAAAAACAACATTAAAAAATATAGATAGATTCTTGGAAATAGTTTTGAAGCTGATATGGCACAATATTAGCACAAGGCAGAAAACGCACACAGTGATGACCAACTCATGATGATAAAAAGGTCAACAAAAGATCACATAATATTGATAGGAAGTTTCCATGAAGCAAAGGCATGGATGGCTTTGAAGTTTCCGAAGAAAAAAAATGACACAAGTAATGAAAGAAATAAACCCGCAATCACAGTTGGAGATTTTAATGTCCCACACTCAGCAATTGTGAAATGCATTCTTACAGGAATTAGATGGCAAAGCTACACAGAAACATAACGGATTAGAATGCAATACCACTGGCGCATGCACCTAATATGTACAGAACAGTAAGCCCAATAAGCAATTAGTACAGACGTAAAGGAGATTGTCTGGGCTGAAGGTAGCTCAGTGGTTAAAAGAGGGTAATGCTCCTGAAGGAAAGCAAAGTTTGGGCCCAAGCATCCACACTGGGTAGTTCTCAAGGGCTTGTAGATCCAGCTCCAGGGGACCCAGCTCTCTTTTCTGGCCTCTGAATGTACTGCATCCACTTGCATGTACACACACACACACACACACACACATACACACACACACTGTTTATAATTGAAAAAAATATAAAACTAAATACTATCAGAATGTTTTTGATATATTTAAATCCCATAGATTATATTCTTTATCTTAAATGTAATTAAATAAAAGAAAAAAATTAATAGCAATAAGATGCTTGTAAAACTCCTGAATAATTAGAAATTATAAAACATTACTAAATATTTCATGAATCATTAAACAATTCACCTGGGCAAAAAAAAAATCGAAACTGAATAATAAAGCAAAGATAACTTTTGTGCAATTTTTATAATGTAGAATACCCAATATTTTTGAGCTATACTCATAGCTAAAAGGAATATGCTTTAAAAGAAAATATGGTTAAAATTTTCTAGGTTTGTACACTAGAAAACCAGGGAAGGAGAGGAAACTTAATAAAATTAATTAGATAAAATAAATTAATAATGCATTAAGAATCAGTAAAGGTAAATAATTGTCAGGTTGCATGTCTGCCTTGCTTCTGGGATGCCTGACCTCTGCTGTTATGCTGCTCAGGAAAGGCAAAACTCAGTCCAAGATAAGCATCCCAGCACATGTTCTTCTGTTTGAGAAACAGGAGGCTGGAAGAAATGCCATGGTTTTCAATCTCTTGTGTATCCAGATAGCCTGGAGACAGTGAGGAGCTGAGAAAGGTGGTCTGCATGTCCACCCTTCCCCTATGCACCAGGGTGGAATCCAGTCTGGTTTTGAGTGGGTGCAGATAATATGGAGGTCTTCTCTAGAATATTTAGGCATGGCTCTTTACACTGAATGCCTCTCCTGTAGCAATCCGTGATGAAGGAAACAGTCCTTGCTTGTCTAAACTGCTTTATTTATGTTGGATGTGAATGTGTATGTCTTACTCAGGGTGAACCACGGGTTAAATAACTTTTGCAAGAAGGATGCCCAGGAAGAGAAACTCAGTGCCTAAACATTAGAAGCTTATCTAGATACCTCATCAACATGAAAAACGCCTCATTTTTATGCTATCTGACCTGTTGTAATGGTACTGTCAGTGGCGTGGCATGGTTATATGCTATAGGACAGGTAAAGCTTGGCAGGGAGCTTGTTCCAATGCATGCTGTTCTCAATTATGAGATTTCCAGGGGTTTTTGAACCTGCTTTAACATTATCAGTCCTTCTGTCTGTTATCCTGGTCCACTTGCCCAACAAGCAACCAAAATTAATACAGCCAAAATTGAGTGCTTTGAAAAGACTAATGAGATTGATTAGCTGAGCAAGTCTGGAGAGAGGGAAGGGGTGAAGAAGATATATCTTTCCAATGCAAGATGGAGGAAGAAATGACACTACAATTTTAGAGCCATGATAGATGATAACATTTATGAATAACTTTATATTTGATAAATCCAGTAATAGATGAAATCAAATATATACCTATAACTATTTCTAGCTACAACTTATGAAAACAAAATAGAAAGTCTAAGTATTACAGTTATGGATGAAACTGAATCTATGACCAAAAAGCTTTTCTGCAAGTACTTTTTTATGTTCATATAACATTATATTAATAATTTTTATAATACATGAAGAAATAATCTTAAACTTTTAAAGATAAAATGACTTACCTATATGATATCAAACATATCCATGATATATTAAAAATCATAATACCTCATAATCACAAGATATTAGAAAATATTAAACAATATAACAAACATAAAATGTCATGATCAATAATTAGAGTTTTGCCATAGTAAAAAGAATTTAAACATTTAAAAATAATTCAATATTGTTTATTATTAAATATGAGTCATTCTATAGTATTAGAAAAAAGGAGAAAAACTACATAATTTTGAAAAGAAAAAAAAAACTAGTTTTTAATACCCACTCAGAGAATAAATAAGAATAAACCAACTTCTACATTTATTAAAGGGAACCCATGGATAAATTGTTTATTACCTATTTCCTAAGTCCCTATGTAGAATATAACAAGTGACCATGGGCCTTGTTTTCCAGGAGACCACAGAGAGTGTATATCTCACTAAAGAGCATAAGGCTAGAAACAGGCAATGATGGTGACTATAACATTTTTATAATTATAATGATAGAGGTTCCATCCAACAGAATTATAAGGAAATAGTGTAGAGATAAGAAAGAAGACTGTTTTTCACAAAGAAAATATTAATGCATAAATATTAAAATTAATAAATAATTTCAGTAATGTCACAGGATAAATAAGTCAATTTAGGTGTTGGAGAGATGCTAGGCATATAAACAAAAATATAAGAAGCCAATTTAATTATATAAATAACAAAAATAAAGCAAAATAAGTTTTTAATCATTAAAAATCAAGTGCTTAAAATGTAGAAAAACGGTACAATTAAAAGTGTCATAAAATCAAGAGAATTGAAATATATGTATGTATGTATGTATGTGTATATTTAAAAATATCATCATACCCACTCATATTAATTTACAAACAATTTTTTAATGTTTACAAATGCTGAAAACATTTCATTCCTCCTTTACATGTAGTTTTTTTCTCTTTATTAGATATTTTCTTCATTTACATTTCAAATGTTATCCAGAAATTTCCCCTTACCCTCCCGCATCCCCGCCCTGCTCCCCTACCCACCTCCTCCCACGTAATGGCCCTGGCGTTCCCCTGTACTGGGGCATATAAAGTCTGTATGACCAAGGGGCCTCTACTCCCAATGATGGCCAACCAGGCCATCTTCTTCCATATATGCAGCTAGAGACATGAGCACAGGGGGAACTAGTTAGTTCATGTTATTCTTCCACCTATAGGGTTGAAGACCCCTTCAGCTCCTTGGGTACTTTCTCTAGCTCCTTCCTTGGGAGTCCTGTGTTCCAACTAATAGCTGACTGTGAGCAACCACTTTCGTGNTCATGTGTTTAGTAAATTGTATCTTGGGTAGTCTAGGCTTCTGGGCTAGTATCCACATATCAGTGAGTACATGTTATGTGAGTTCTTTTGTGATTGGGTTACCTCACTCAGGATGACACCCTCCAGATCCATCCATTTGCCTAGGAATTTCATATATTCATTGTTTCTAATAGCTGAGTAGTACTCCATTGTGTAAATGCTTTACATGTAGTTTGATGAGTTTTTTGCCACCAAAGAAGAGAAAGAAATCCACAAGAGAAAATATGTTGAAAAGAGAAAAATGGAATTACTTTATATAGTTATATAAGAAAAGTCTTCATTTAAAAAGCTAAACAAAACAAGCAGAAAACGATGGACAATAACATGTGACAATGGACCCTGTTTTCCAGGAGACCACAGAGAGTGATTGTGGTCACACTAAACATCCCATCTACCTCAGGGTCACACATTTTGTGCTAGTGTTGGCTGTTGTCTTTGGTGACCCAATATTTTCAGAGCTCTGAATTTTTAGAAGACTAGAATGATTTCTAGTTGTTAATTTTCAGAATAATTCCATGTATCCTTTTGTAAGAGAATAAGAAATAAAACTATCTGTGATATTATTCAATTACTGCTTAAGTTATTATTCAATCATGATGTTCTCTGTTGTAGGCTTTAAGACATAATTTTAAGAAAACACTCTATGAGGAATAGAGCTGAACTAGGATTGGAAAACATGATACTTATATGTGTTAAGCAGTGTCTTCTTTCAAGTAAGAAAACAAAGTCTACCTAAAAAGTACAAAGCAGTAGGAATGGCTCAATCAGAATAGCACCTTCTGCAAAAGCCTGTGTTCCATGGCTGTAACTCATGAAAAACTGCTGGGCATGATGGGCCATTCATTTAATCCCAGAGTTGGGGAGGTAGAGACTAGAGGAAATATAGGCTTCACTCACTTCCCAACCAATCTATTGTAATTAATGATCTCTAGAGCAATGAGTGACTCTGCCCCAAAGGAGGTAGGTAATATTCTCAGGAAGGACACCTGAGGTTCTCTCTCTCTCTCTCTGTTTCTCTCTGTGTTGTGTTCTCTCTCTCTCTCTCTCTCTCTCTCTCTCTCTCTCTCCCTCCCTTCTTCCCCCCCTTCTTCTATCCCTTCCTTCACTGTGTCTCTCTCTTTCTTCCTGTGTCTGTATGTCTCACTCATTCTCTCTCTCTCTCTCTCTCTCTCTCTCTCTCTCTCTCTCTCACACACACACACACACACACACACACACACACACACACACACACACGAAGTTAAGAACAACAAAACAGGAACCTATGGGTATTATTCTAGAATAGCAACATTCAAATGTAAAGTATTTCTCCCCGTGGAGAGCAAAGTCCAAGATCAGAAATTATTGTTAGAATGGAGGAAAATTTAGAACTTGACAAGTGTGTACCTTTTCTTCCATGACTGTGTCTCAAGAACATAGTGTGTCGACATGCAGTATGTCTACCTACATAAATAACAAAGCGTTTCTTCGCAGTGCCTGATCCTAGGACACCCACACATTTTTCCTTCACACTGAGAATATTCCTCTAGGAATGGCAGTTTTAATGCTTACCAATTGTTCTGAGTGCAATGCTCATAGTATAAATTTAAAGAAAATAACATTTTTAAGACATAATCTACTTGAACATTTGTGAGTCCATCAAAGTGAAGTACATTGTTTATTATCTTTTTAAAATAAATTCAGAATGAGACAGTGGGCTCAGAAAGCATGTTTATGCAGAGGGACACAAAAATGAGTAGGCTGCTTAGATCCAACCACTGCAAGCTCTCTGGTTGGTGGTCAAAACTCTTTGAGCCTCAAGAGCCAAGGTTAGTTGTCACTGCACATCTCCTCAACCTGCTTGCCTCCCAGCCTTTTATCTCCATCACAACTCAAGACACTCAGCATACAAAGCAAGATCTGTAGGTGAGCCAAAGACATATGGGTCAAGGGCATTGACCAATACTCCAAGAATGATTATGTCTTGCCCACCCCCAAACAAAGGAGGTACTCGTGCAAAATAAGATTGGGGTTTCCTATTATGACACGAAAAGGGCCAGTCAACAGACATATGAGGGTTTATATCAGCTCAACTTAGTAGAGTCTTTGACATCTAAAGAGGCATTGTTTGTATTTTCTACTCCCCAATACCTCAGCTTTGATCTTACTGTATCTGCATCTTAATTCTCTTTCCATTAGTAATGGAAATAAAAGATTTAATGTGAAGTACACTAGTCATGGAATGTTTCAACATTTCCACTGCAGAGAATGTTACTGATGATATTTGTTAAGGCAGTTTCATTTAGTTTACCATTACAGGTCACCACACACCATGAGAGGAGACTAAGTTAGGAACTCCAAGGTAAACCTGCTTGGCCATAACCAAGGAACTCACTTCACAGTCTAATAAGTGTGACTGAAACCAAAGGCAGTACTGCTTGCTGCCTGGCCAATATGCTTATGACCAGCCACCCTTCTTCAGTACCAACTGCTTAGGAAATGTTGCCACATATCTTGGGCTGGTTCTCTTATACCAACTAGTAGTCAAGATAATCTCCCATATACAGGCCAATCTGATCAAAGCTTTTCCTCAACTAATATTCTCCTTTTCAGATGATTCTAGGTCATGTTTAGTTGACCGTTAAAGCTAACAAAGTTAGTGGAGGTTAGAACAATACAGTTGGAGGTCTGTACAAGGCCAAGCATGTCTCTCTCCAATCCTATTCACAGTCCAGTTGTGCAATGAAATCCTTTCTATGAGCTCATGCAAAAACTTGAGCCATTTAAATGACAGTTTTTAGCACATGCTGGCATACATGCCTAATCTCAGTCCAGTTCTTCATTTGATATTTGGCTTTTACCTCACAGAAGCGTTATGAAACATCCTGCTGATGTCAAGGATTGTCCCTCCTTGTGAGAAGTCTGACTCTTTGTTGGTCTGGTTCATTCTGTGATTGATATTTGGTAAACGTAAAAGTAATTATGGCTTCTTTTTTGCATTGTTAGTCCATTTGATATTGGACTATAATCTTAAATAAATTGGTTACATTATACACGGTCTTAATGAGCATTTCTCACTTTATTGTTTCTTATTTTCCTAAGAACTCATTACTCACTGCTTACAATGACTTTGTGCTATGGAAATAATATTAGACAGAGAGCCAATTTGAGCTCATGTTCCAATTTGAGTTCAAAATGGGTAGTAAAGTATTATAAATAACTTGCAAAATCAACAACATATTTGACTCACAGACTTAAAGATTATATAGGGCAGTGAGGGTTTAAGAGGTTTTGTATCTAAGAGGAAACCTTTAAGAAGAGAAGTACAGAGGTTCAACATGTGAAGCGGACAATGGCTGACTGAGAGTAACCATTGAAGCTGATTATTTATTTATGTCTTTATTTATTTGCTTATTTATTTAATTTCTTTATTTACATTTCACATGTTAGCCCCTTTCCTTGTTTCCCCTTCCAAAACTGATCCTTATAGAACTACAGAATTCATCAAGGAAAGTGTGGACTGAAAAAAGGTTGTTTGGTAAATAAAGCAGGTTGAAAAGGTAAACAACTTGATAAAGTAAATGTTTTATGAGCTGAACAAAATAAACAAAAAAGCTCATTTTTTAATGGTATTCCTCTTGTATATTGTAAAACAATCTATATAACAAAATCAAACCATTTCTCAATTAGAATCTGAGAAGCACAGGTTGCATAGGACAAATGGCAAGAGTTGACCCAGTGGTTGAATGGAGGAGTGACAAAGTACTTCCCTAAACCATATTTGCACTCACACACAAAGGTCACAGTTTCTGGTGGATCCTGCAGGTCTGATCCACTACAGTTACTTCAATCCATTACACCTAAGTCTTGTGCTCAGCAAATCTATGAGATGAACCCAACATTGATATGGCTGCTGCTGGCACTGGTCAGCAGAAAGAATTTCTTCATGATAATGCCCGGCCACACAACAAGTGCTTCAAAAAGCAGAATGAATGGGGTTAGAAATTTTGTGTCACCCACCATGTTCACTTTCTAACCATGTGACTACTACTTCTTTAAGCATCTCAACAGCCTTTGCAGGGAGAGCACTCATTTCATAACCAGAAAGATATAGAAAGTGTTTTTCCAAGAGTTCATTGAATGTTGACAGAATCTTGTGCTATAGGAATAAATAATCTTTTGTTCCTATTGGCAAAGTATGTTCATTATTATGGTTTCTATCTTGATTAATAGAGATATGGTCAAACATTGTTTTAATGTTTTAAATCTCATGGTCCCCAACTGTAATTTCTTTGCACTAACCTAGTTAAGAAGTGGGTTTCACCATCAGGCCACACTGGGATTGTCTTGAACAAATATTGTCTTAGTTTCCTCTTATCTAGCTTGGTTATGATGATAAGGCATTAGAATGGACCAGAGTGGGTCCTGTGTATAAGATTCAAAATGAGCATTTAAATAAACACTCAAACAAGAAAACACTTGATAAAGAGGAACACTGAAGCCTCTCTCCGAGTAAATGTAACCACATGCACAAAGGCGACTTGGGTGGAAGTTTAAGATGTTAAGGAGACATCTGCCACATAAACCTGTATGTACACGAGACAGAGTATGTGTGAGATAGACCATCCTTCAAATGTATTATACAATTCACAATTCTCTGTGCAGCCAGGCAATTCAAGATGCAGAATCTTTTCTTTGCTCCATCATGCTTCTCCCTTTTCAAGCGTCTCTTCCTTAATAAAATGCCCCTGCCTCTGCTGCTATTGTGTCTGTGCTCAATTATTTGTTCTAGCATGAGGTACCCTGAAATACCCTGGAGGTAAGCCCCAACCTTCTCAAAACAGCCCTAATACCTGTCCTGCTTAAGAGCTGTGAGTATCTAATTAAACAATTCCCAGAGCTATTGAACATAAAGCAAAAAATATAGAAAAATTTCAATAAATATAAATCCTATTTACTGCACCAACTGCCACCAGTAATACATAATAGATGTTTTCTCAAAATAAGGTAAATCAACAGAGAAAATAGGCAAAATAAGGAGATACCCACAAACCGTTCCTAACACACATAGGCACACACAGGAGAGATGATTATACTAACTGTGAATAAAATTTCCTCAAAGGAGACACACTGTACACTGAAGCTTCTTTAAAGCCGTTTAACTGATTAGAACTTCAGTGATTGCAGAGGAATTGGAAGGCCACATGCCCAGAGTTTCAATCCAATTTATCTCAGGCTATCTTTTGGTCCCCATGTCTACCTGTTTCTAAACTACCAGGTAAAACCTTATGAGACGCATTAACCTAAGGGGTCACAAGCTTCCACCAAGGTTAGGAATATTGCCAGATAGCGTCTGGGGCTTACAGCAAGCATTTTCACATTTAGCTTTAACCTAACTATCTAATATGTCCATCAGTGTATCTTTAAAAGTGCCTTGATTTATAACTTTCTTTGTTCTCATACCATAAAACTTCATGAAATTGTTAGCAAGCACATTCGAACATCGGATTTAGTATAGTCCTGAATCTGTGTTACTAGGCTTGGTAACTCACATTTGGCTTCAGAATAAACTATCCCTCATCCTTTTTTGAGGTACTGATTGTGCTTTTGCATCTGCATTACAATTTATAGTATTCATTTTATGCTCAATGCTTTCTTTCCTGGCCTGAAAATGTACAGTAGACTGAAAAGATGAGAAGTGAGCTCCACATCTCTGGCATTGGCTGCACTGAGGCTAGGAAGCACTTCCCTGTAGTCATACTCACTACCTATCCCTGGAGTCATACTCACTACCTATGTGGGGTTGAGATCATGAAGCTGTAAGATCTGACATCTCTGAATTCAGAGTCACATAATACAGCCATGTAACTGTGGAAATTAAGTCTGGTGTGCTATATAAATACTAGGTGTATTAGCATAGATTGAAAATGGTTTCACACTTAGACATATTCAATGGATGATAAATAGGGTTAGTGGTTTGTGGCTGAAATACCCCTTACCTACTAAATCTTAGAGGAAGATTTTAAAATGGTAAATACATATTGCTCATGATGGCTTGCTAAAGTCTGTTCTAACTCAATTTCAAGCTGCTTAGAACTGTGCAAAATGGAACAACCAGCTTTCTCAGTCCCAGTCTAAAAAAAATAAAAATAGATATAAAACAATTAGAAATGAAGCATTAAATCATCTCCCTTCCTTGACTTTTGCTGTCCTGCACATTAACATTCACTCTGGGGTCTATGGCTTGGCTATTTAACTTTGAAAGTGTTGGATATTGAGGGCCATTCCTTCAATTGATTTGTGCAATGCTTCATAGAAATGGAAAGAGAAGAGTGGTTGGGAAGCTGTGCATATTGTCTAGTGTGAATCAGTGTAACCTGTTGTCCTATGCTGAGTCCCAAAGGAGCCATGCATGATTACTGTTGTCAGAAGAGGGATGTGATAGTGAGATGGGGGTAGAACTGATATAGTCTATTTGAGTGTGATAAAGTCTTTTCCTGCTCTTGATTAGCTTAACTGCAGGAGTTAACATAGCAAGTAATGAATAGTAATCAAAGCCACCCTGAGATGACAGTGGCTCCTCAGCTCATAGTCTCACACCCAAGAAGAATTAGGAAATACAGCAAAGAGTGAGCAGCACAAATGTAGAAAATAAAGAAAAAGAAAAAAAAAGAAAGAACTCATGAGAGTAAGAAGGATTTCAGGGACAAATGGCAATATACTGTCCTCCTTTGAGTCATTTTGTTAGTCCTGTGGTGGGAATCGGACAGAGACTTAGTAATATTGAGAGTGGTCATTTTTGAGGCCGTGCGAGTGCTATGATTTCTAGGCTCAGTTGGAATGGAGATCGTGTATTTCTTCTCCACTCAATGAAGTGGTCAGGCATCATGAATGCCTTCATCTATTATTTTCTCTCAATGCATTTTACTTATTTTATAGGTCATCGTTTGATCTTAGGCTATATAATTTGTCCCTCTATTTTCTCTTAGGCTACATGAATAGCTTAAAAAATCTAAACATTTGAGATTGTTCTCTGACCCCACATACATGCCCTATAGCTAGTGTACTTGTATGTGTATCTTCATATGTATGCATGCATACATGCACATATCTACAGGATGCTTTTAAAGATCAGAAAATAGTATGTATGTTGCCACAACATTCTCCCTAGTCATGGGCACTCTCACACTGTGAGAATTACCTTCACTGCAAGACTTTTTTTTGCTATGGACCACTTTCATCTTTCAAATTTTCTTCCCTTCCCTCTGTGATGACCTCAGCCAATCAGTCTGCATATCTTTTCTGAATTCATTTGGTAGAGAACATAGCAATGGGGAAGCCAAGGTTGGTCTATTGTCATAGTGTACTAATAGGATGAATTCAAATGGAACAAGATAGATTTGTCTTTCTTGATTTAACTTTGAGAGAAAAGAAGATGGTATCCAAATCCCAGGCCTAATAATTGTTCTGCCTAGTGACAGAGACAGATACCTGCCGTTGAGTAGAGAATAAAAGTTTAAATGGTTGATAGATTTCTTGTTGTTTTTATTGATCAAAATTTCTCTTACTGTGGGATATAATTGTATGTTTTGAAGAAATGCAATTTTATCTTTTAAATTTCGATAGCCAAATCTTCCTCAAGAAATTGTTTTCTATAATTTTAAGAGATAGATATATTATTAAAATTAGGGGCTCCTCTCATAGTTCTTAGTTTTGTTTATAAAAATAATTCATAAAGGAAGTCAGAAAGCAATCAGGAGAAACATCATAGACAAGCAAGTGAATGGAGGATAAAGGCTCTTTAAGAACAAGTGAGAAAGTCGAAAGAGTCAGAGAAAAGTAAAGGCTTTTGGCCAGTGTTTGAAAGAAAAATAAAAGGAAAGAAAATGGCAAAATTAAAATTGATATTACATTAAACAAACACAAAACAAAACAACAGCAAAATTCAGACAGGGAAGGAATTCTGGCTCATATATTTATATTATCTTACTAAGGGGATCATTATCTTAGGATGTTCTTAGGTAAATCAGATTTCAGATGGGTATCTCCTGGCCAAGTGATTGACAGGCCTATCAGGATGAACCAGGACTCAACAAAGCCCTGAACTACCATCTTTTCATAAGATATTTTAAATCTTAAGGAGGGGCAATTGTAAAACTTCTGTTTCTCTTTCTTTAAGTTAGAGAAATTTTCTTTTCTAATTTTATTGAAGTATTTACTGGCCCTTTAAGTTGGGAATCATTACTCTCTTCTTCTATACCTATTATCCTTCGGTTTGGTCTTCTCATTGTGTCCTGGATTTCCTAGATGTTTTGGGTTAAGATTTTTGTTGTTGTTGTTGTTGTTTTTTTTTTTTTTTTGGACTGCTGTGTCAATGTTTTCTATGGAATCTTCTGCACCTGAGATTCTCTCTTCTATGTCTTGTATTCTGTTGGTGATCTATAACTCCTGATCTCTTTCCTGGGTTTTCTTTCTCCAGGGTTGTCTCCCTTTGTGATTTCTTTACCATTTCTATTTCCATTTTTTTGATCCAGGTTGGTTTTGTTCTATTCCTTTACCTGTTTAGTTGTATTTTCCTGTAATTCTTTAAGAGATTTTTGTCTTTCCTCTTTAAGGGCTTCTACCTGATTACCGGTGTTCTCCTGCATTTCTTTAAGGGAGCTGTTTATGTCCTTCTTAAAATCATCATGTGATTTGATTTTAAATCATTCTTGCTTTTATGGTGTGTTGGGGGTATCCAGTGCTTGCTGTGGTCAGAGAACTGGGTTCTGATGATGCCACATAGACTTGGTTTCTGTTGCTTATGTTCTTGCCTTTTCCTCTCACCATCTGGTGATCTCTGGTGTTATCTTGTCCCTCTTGCAAGCCTGTGTGTCAGTACTTCTGGGAGACCAGTTCTCTCCTGGAGGAATTTGGGTATGGAGATCTGTGGCATATTGTCAGTTTAGGGTGCAGATGGAAACTTGAAGGATACTGTCCCAGGCTGTTCCTTGCTTCCTGTTCCCTGAGAGTTCCAGTCAGGACCCTCTGAACAGGAGTGACAGTCTTACTTATGATCACAGGCTTGTCCACACTCCTGGGAGTTCAGCTCTCTCCACATGGTGTTTGGGTA
The DNA here is from genome assembly GCA_902729485.2 of Mus minutoides. Taxonomy (NCBI): domain Eukaryota; kingdom Metazoa; phylum Chordata; class Mammalia; order Rodentia; family Muridae; genus Mus; species Mus minutoides. The sequence continues at coordinate 118,643 of LR751226.1, forward strand.
TGGAGCATTGTGGCACAGGATCAGGTCTGAGCACTATGGCACAAGGTCAGTTCCAGGTACAGACTAAGTCTATTTATTCTTGTAACACTCCTTTCTAGAGTTGAGACCCTAAAATCACATGGAAGATGGGTTGACTCTAAGCTGTGGGTGAGTTTAAGTCCATCACTCTTGCTGCATTTTAAGACTTGGAGAAAGATCAAGGAAACCCAAATAGACCGATATATACTGTCCCAGCATCACTCTTTGAATATAGATTGACTGGAAACTTAGAGAAGACAAATTAAGACAGCAGTTGACTGCAAAGGCCCATAGAATAATAGCCATGAGAATTCAGAGATCCAGTCCCAAGGCTGCTCATCAGAGATAATGGTGGTGCTTGGGGAGAAGGCTCAGTCACATCCTATGTACAGATCCTAGAGGGACCATAGCAGTAATGAGAACATAATTCTGGCACTTGGTTGTTATGCTCAAGATAGAAATATTGACCTTTCCAGTTTCTAGCCAAGAGAAGGAGTCAGTTCTCTGTCCACAAGCTTCCCAAGAAAATCCTATTCCCTGTTCTGCTAGAAACACTTTATATGCTTTACAGTCAGATGTAAATACTAATTATCTCCATTAACACAAGCATTAATTTCTTATTAGGAAATAACATGACAAGAATGGTTTATTTCTCTTTATCAGGAATCTAAGTATAGACTGTTAACAAGCTCATTGATTCCTAGCGAATAGAGAACAGAAGTAATCTCACCCAATATATATTTGCACCTTGATGGATGCTTCTTTTACAACATGTATATAATAAGCTGATTACATACAATTTCTTCAATGATTTGGAGACAGCAATGGTAAATCAATTAGTTTTTGGTCTTAGGCATATTCTGATGCACATTCTGTTATTCCCCTTCCCTTCTAAACTCGTCCTCCTCTCCCTCCTCCTTTACACTTCCTCTTCCTCCTCCATCCTTTTTGCCATCCTTCTTATTTCCCCTCTTCTGACATCTTTAACATTTTTAACATCTCAGGAATGGATGAGAATTTCAGAGCACATTAAAGTTTCTGTGCTTTATTTGACAAAAATATAGCAAGAAAACAAGTCCACCTCTTTCCCCTCCTTTTTCAGGAGAAAGGCTGTTCCATCCCTCTCTTCAAGGCTAGAAGAGCACAGAAAAAGTTGCTGCTGCTATTGTTCTGTTTTTACTTTTAAATGATGTTGAAAAAATTATGTACTATGGAAGACTAATACCTTCAAGACCAACAGGGTCTGCATGTTGATATTTGAAATAAGGTTCTGTAGTGTAGTGCTATATCATGACACTCCAGTCATGAACAGATGACAGAAGTTACATACGGTTACATGCTTAGGTAACATGGTAGCTATTTTATTCTTAGTAAGTATATTTTACATCTAGATGGAATTGTTGATGACTCCTTCTTAAGATGTACCCTCAGCACATAACCACACATGGATAGCTCAGGCTTCTCAGACATTTCTCAATCCCAGAATCTCTACATCTTCTCATATGTCTAACTGATAGCATGTTCAGAAACAAGGACAGATGAGATGCTAAAATTCATATTCCCAGAAGCTACTAACCGTTATTATTATGGCACTTCCTGGAGTAATTACTTTCTTATTGCAGTGGGCATTTGACAGCCACACTTCTCTCCATGCACGCCTTTCATCACAGACAGAAAGCAAACCACTTAGGATAATGGAATAAAGCACTACATTAGGATCTGCAAGCATATGTGCATTCTCCATAACAATGCAGAATAGAATTAAGGCATTTAAATCAATTGCACATGTATTCAACATATAATTTAATTAGCACTTATGGAAGGCACTGTAACAGTTCTTATTATAGTGTTTCCATTACAAATAATTACAAACAACAAAATTATTTTGTAGCATTAAGGTTGGTGTTCTCTTTGTGATCACAGGAGGGCAATTTTCTTAAAAGCTTCACTGACGTCATGCACATAATAGGTATGTATCATTTCAGCAAAATACAATGAATGATATTTGCCATAGGAAATAGTGCTTGCCAGGGTAGTACTTCATATCATTTAAATTAAGTATACACACTAAGACCAATAGAGCTAGCTGATTGTGATCTACTTAAATTATCTGATATTAAAAGTGAAGAAGGAATTTTGTTGAAAAGTAGAAGGCAACTTTAATCTTTGTGTAAAAGTAATGAGAACCAGTAGCTGATGGCCAGGTTTCCAGAGCAAACATCTATGATGCCTCTACTCTTTAAAACAATACCAAGTCTCGCAAGTGATGCTTATCTTGTTAGAAAACTGAAAGCCCGATAGGATCTTGTGTAAACTATACAAGGTCAAGTTAAAGGGACCAGCATGTAAAGATATATCAAAGTGTCAGTATTATTTCCAGGATAGAAAACTGTCTTTACTGAAGTAGTGCCTCCATGTAAATCATAGATGAAAATCCATAGTGACTTTGTTGAGTATTTTCTTTTAAGTAGAGCTGATAGGTCTAAACTATGTGAAACTTTGTATCAATCATCCTCTAAATAATTACATGAATAAAGAACAATTCAGTTATTTCCTACTGGCAAACAAACATTTCCAACCACCTTAGAACAGACAAAGTATGTTTCATAAAGAAACACTTTTTTTTTTTTTTTTTTTTTTTTTTTTTTTTTTTTTTCTGGAATCAGAGACCAAATACATTTAAAAGACCTCTGGGTCATTTACAGTCTAACACCACAAGGGAACTCTGTTCAGGTAGAGTTAACACTGAGCTATGAACCAGGCACCTTATAGAAGAGTTTATTGGTGTGTGTTGGGGGCGGGGGGGGGTTAGCTTTTCAAAGGATCAGTCCATGATCATTCTGGTGAGAGCATGGCAGCACAGCTCTAGTACAACAGATGAAAGTGCAAATTTTTTTCTACAAGTAGGACGTATTGAGAGCACTCTGGGAATTGTGTGGGCTTTTGTAGCCTCAAGTTTGCACCCAGTAACATACCTCTTCCAACAAGGACACACCTTCTAATCCCTCCTTACAACTTCTACTAACTGGGTACCAAGCATTCAAATATATGATATTATAGGGGACAATCTCATTAATAAACAAAAACAAAAGAATAAACAAACTAGTAAAACCCACCTGAGTTACTTTCTGTTTCCCTGTTACAATATTTTAGTGACTTCCCTAACGTGGATCAAGCTTACCTCAATCCATTTATTTCAAAGAACATCTGCTATATTTTTTCTAGTGCTTCAAAATTGCTAAATATAGTCAGCTTTACTTTATGGGAATTGTCAAGTAATACTTTTAGATTATGAGCCTACCTTTTCTAGGGCTTTAATCTTTCTAAGATGCTATGTCCTACAGCCTAAAGAAATCAAGCTATCCTTCCCTGCAACTCTATTTCCAAGGTTGTCTGTATGTAGACCCAAATAACATGGGATTCTGTTTACTACCTTATCTGGTCGTTTCTTTTGACTACCTGCTAATAGCATAGAATAACTCTGATCTCACAATGTAATGTTTCTCAAGACAAACTAAAAACTTTGTAAAAACTATATTGGAAAACTTACACCTGAAAGGGTCAGTTATTTGTTTTAACACTAATAAATACTAATTCCAAGCACAGGTGTGCTTTTCTGAGTAGTGCTAAGTACATACAATTCCCAAGTGGCATATGGTATCTAATCTACCAGTATAGGAGCCTATGTATAAAGCATTGAGTCAGATATGATTAAAGGACTCATTTTAATAATACAAATTCTGGCATGAGTGTTTGAACATGAAATTCATTGCTAGATCATATCCTATAGCACATAGAAGCTGTTCTGAAGACAGAGAATTGAGAGGTGTGTGATTATCAGCAGGATGCCAGGGGCTCTTAGAATGAATATCAGAGGAAATAAAAGTATCAGTCATAGCCTATGATGGCAGAAACTGCAGTTTGTCTAATTAATTTCCTTTTCAAGATTTTGACCAGACATAGAAGCCCAAGGGAACACTAGAAGGAATATTTCCTAAACAAATGGGAAGCATATCTGAGTCCTGCACAAGGCAAAACTAAAAAGCATAGACTTGTGCTGCTCATATTCTCTTGAAAAGACACAATCATGCTCCAGCTGTTAGAAGAAGCTTCGGCATTTTCCTTGTCTACTGAATGCAACTTATACTAAGGGTTTATTCTTCCCAGGACAAATTGAATGCAATTAGTGATGACAGCAGATGTGCGGGACTCTTGTTGATTCAGGTACATGTTCTGTGATGCTCCATTAGGCACAGGCTTTCTGATTCTCTGCTGAACCCCTATCTAACCTCTTTCTCTGCTCATCTTGCTTTTCTCACTTCCTTTCATGGCCTGACACTAAAATTTCCTACATACCAATCTCCATCCTAACCACCTACTTCATGAGAAGAAACCTCCAAACAACTGGTAGGGAAAGGCTGTAGAAGATTAGCAAGAATGGATCTTGTCTTTCTTGGAAGAGTGGACAGGGAGGGAAAGAGGAGAACATGATCAAGTATTGAGGGAAGCCATGAGGACCAGCAGAAAGAATGGAAACAGGTATCCTCTCAGGAGGAAGGAGGTGATGGGGGGGTACCCTGTAGAATGTACTGGAGACCTGGGAGGTTAGAGACTCTAGGGACACAAAGGGAGGGACCTTAGATGAAATGCCCTACAGTGGGAAGAGGGAATTTGTAGAGTTCACCTCCGTTAGAAAGACAGGGCATCAAGTAGAGGGATGAGGTTGCCATTCCACAGGCAAAAGCTCTGACCCAGAGTTATTCCAGTCTGAAAGAACTGCAGGGACAAAAGTGGAGAAGTGTCTGAGAGAAAAGTGGTTCAGTGACCAACCCAAATTGTATCCATCTCCTGGGAAGGTCCCAAAGCCTCACACTATAACTGATGCTAAGGTGTGCTTACAGACATGGACCTAATATTGCTGTCCTTTGAGAGGCCCAACAAGCATCCAAACAAGATACTTACACCCAACCAATGGACAGAAGCCAGGAACCCTTGTGGTTGCAATATGGAAAGGTTATAAGAAGTTGTGGAGGAGGGCAACACCATCGGTGACCAGCAGTCTCAACCAACCCAGACTCACAAGATCTCTCAAACACTGACCCACCAACCAGGCAGTATATATGAACTGGTCTGAAGCCCCTGACACATATACAGAAGAGGACTGTCTGGTCTGTTTTATGTGAGAGAGGATGCACTTAACCCTCAAGAGACTTGAGGCCCAAGGAAGTGGGAAGGCCTGGGGTATGGAGGTGGGGTGGGAGTATCCTCTTGGAGACAGGGGTGAGGAGTGCAAGAAGATGAGGAACTGTCAGAGGGCCGACCAGGAGGGAGATAATTACTGGACTGTAAAGGAGATTAAAGTTAATTTAAAAGAAATAAAGAAATCCTTACACTTCCTAGATCTTGATTCCATGCTCTAAATATAGGGGAAAAACTATGAACTAAATCACGCCCTCAACCCATTCCTAAAATATTGTATATTGAAAGCTTGACTTTCACTGTGAGTATATTTAGAAACACCGTTGATATAGCATAATTAAGTCCCAATGAGACATTAAGAGTTGGTTTCAAATTGGATTAACCAAGCATTTTATAGAAGGAAAAGAGGGAGGTGTGGAAGGAGAAATAGTGTCTGATGGGAGGGAGAGGATGAGGTAAGAAGATCTCTTCCTCACTCTGATGTAGGCAGGCAATGCAGAACAAGACAGGTAGATGCTGATGGAATGGAACTGGGCCAGAGTGGGAAAACTACAGCCAACTGATTGACCCTTAGAATTTTAGCTTGGAATTTCTCAGCCTCCAAAACTGGGAGAAAATAAATGTACGTTGCTGAAGCCACTCATTCATTCAGGTTTTCTTATGGAAGCTTCTATAGGAACAGAAATTAGTATAAATGGAGAAATTGTTTCTTTCCAATCAGAGTTTATATATTTCTAGAAGCATAAAGAAAGAGTTTATGTACACTGGCAAGAGTTCCAGGTACTTGCATAGTTTGGAAGAAGGAGAGAAGGCAGATAAAACACACAGAGAAAGCCCACTGTAGAAAGTAGAAAATTTATTGAAGTTTATTGGATTTGAAGGTATTTATAATTTTATAATTAAATAAGCACAAAATAAGCACATGAGGGAAAATAACTTTTTCTTGAGCTAGATTAAAGGGCTTACAGAGAATGTCCAGCAGTTTGGGGATGGAGGTGATGCAGGATGATGAAGCCTAGCAATAAAATCTTTTGTTTTAAATTAGATCATGTAAAAAAAAAGTAATAAAACAATGAACAGAAGCCGCACTCCTAAATGCAGAGCCACATTGACATAGAAACAAGAACAGTTCATGTTCAGAAATGCTACTTTTCTATAAATATAGAGCTTCAGTCATTACCAGAAGAATTATTCATTACACTATGATTCACAAAATGAAGATCCTAGACCAACATTAAAGCTCCAATCCCTGAAGAGATCTTTAATGCATTTTTCAGAAATGGCTTTGTCCATGCAAAAGTAGAAGTTAGCTAAGTATGACACAGTTGCTAGACACTTTGGGGGCAATTAAATAACTTTCACAAGATCTAATTTTTAAAAATTATTTTCAGTTTAAAATTTGTAAATGTAAGAGTATAATAGAAGTTTTCATGTGTCAGTTGCCTGTGCTTTTCTCCCTTGTTGCACACGTCTGTTCAATTCTCTGCTTTCCTGAATTATAGCCCTTCTTCAAGCCCAAAGACTGGCCATACTTTGTGTCCATATTGTACCTTGTTTTTAAGATTGTTTAGAGCACTGTGTATGTGTGTCTGCATGTTTTCATGTGTGTGCCTGTGCATGAAATGAATGCATATACATGTATGAATGCATATATATCTATGAGTGTGAATATGTATGCATGAAGGAATGTGTTTGTGTGTGTATGTATGTCCATGTATGTGCATGCATGCTTATGTTTGTGTGTATGTTCTAAAGTACACATGAACATTTTGTTTACCTTGTTTGAAGTTTTGTGAACATTTTAAACCTGAAATCTTCTTCCTAGGTTCAGGTGCAGTCATCGTACAGTCTCTGCATCCAAAGTTCCCCTTAGATAAACTTCATCTGTCCTGAAACTCTGTTCTTTACTCTGAAGCTCCCTCATGCATTTCCTCATTTCTCCACTTATTTCTATATTCACCACCAGGTCACATTTTTTATTAAGCAATCATCTTAATAAGTTACTTAAAAGTACAACTTTCTTATCTTTTGTTATTTTGTCAAGACATGGCCGACTTTCAACGTGTATATTAGTCTCAAATCCTATTGAGGCAGTAAAATTCTTTCAAAGACTTTTTTTATTCAGACATCACATCTATCTCATCTTCTTCAAGGACATGATTTTCTGGTTATTCTTCTCTCTATTGTATTTAGCTAAAATAAATGGTGGGTCTTGGTGGTTAGTTTGTGTCCATTCATCAGTTAAGTTAATGGATTCAGGTGACACAGAGTTTCCTGAACTACTTCCAGAATTTTCTTCCATAGACTTCTCCCTGAATGGAAGGGCCCAGATGAGTTATTTGTATGTAGTCATTCTGTTTCACCAACATGCTAGACATGGAGTAATATGTAGCCAAATAAGACATTTTATTGGGTAGTGCAGAGCATCAGTACATTTCTTTCCTCAGCAGAGGGGGTTTCTGCTAACTTTTCTCTTCTCATAGGGACCTGGTAGTTTTCATTCAGCTTGAGTCTGAACTTTCCCTGTGGAGTCAGTATTTCCTTATTGTATTCTACTCTTGGGAATGTCACCTAAAACACATCAATGCTGACTTCTCAATGTGTGTGTGTGTGTGTGTGTGTGTGTGTGTGTGTGTGTGTGTGTTCCTACGTGCATGGGTATAAAGTCCAATCAGAATGAGTTCTTTACTTATACTCTCTTAATGCTTTGAAGGATTACTCTAGGGTCCCTTTCATTTTGCCTTATTTTACTGCATGTATTTACTCAGAGGTTGGTATTTCTCTATCTATGATCATCTTCATGATGTGTTAATGTCCTTACACTTATGATCTGGTTATCCAGGCTCATCAGGCCCAATCCATCAGCTCTTTATGTTTCAGTACTGTTACACACAATTTTAAGTCTTCTTGATTATAATAAACATTTTTTTAGGCTGTTCTGGAAACAACAGATGTCACAGATTTAAAAAAATGCACCTTTCAAGTCATGTGTCACAGCAAGAGCAGGTGCACCCTCAACGGAAAAAAAAATCTTGTTTTCAGGCAATTATCTTTTTTAATGAGAATAAGTGAAGGGGGAAAACTCACAAGACCTTATCAGCATCCTTCTCCACATCTCCTCACCAACTTTTTTTTTAAAATCTGAAGCTGAAACAGCTCTTTAAACTCTTCAGTTCATGAATTGTCTATGAAGTATGTGCTCATCAGAGTAAGTACTGAGGTCTGAAAAACAATCTCTCAGTGATTGGGTTTAAATTCATCCATTTAAACTCACACATAAGGATGATTTAAATTAAAAACTTACTGGAAGGGAGGTTCCATGAAGATGATAGAACACATAAGAGAGAGAGCAATAGAGATGTAGAGAGAATGTTAGATAACAGCCTTTGAAATAGTGTTCCCAACTATGATTTATGCTACAGTTCAAGAGAGCAGATGAGGTAGAAATGTCAAATTGTCATAGTCTAGAAGAAGAAATTAAGATGCTTGGGTCAGAGAATAGGTTGAAAGTTCTCATGATTGGAATTTTGCTTCATTTATGCAAAAGAGAACATAAAGACATTGTAAAGGTTACTTTAAAATAATTTGAAGGAAATAGTGAGATTATTTTAGTAAGGTCAATATAATTTGATTTCTCATTATCTGTGGATATTTATGTTGAATGCAGACAGTATGGGTGAGTAGTCTAATTATCAAATTTGATGTTAGTAATATCCCAGAGTTGACAAAAGTAAATCCTAAATAAAAATTCTACATCTCCTGTCCAAAACACCTATATTTTTGACTGACCATTTGAGTACCTATAAAAAACTTCTCTCATTGCTTTATTGAAAAATAAGAAAATAAAAACAAGAGAGGTGTACGGCAAGGGTTTGCCTGGCATTCGTGTGCATTCACTGGAAGTCTATGAAGGCCATTGATTGAAAGCATTTCCAGGTATATTCTGTATAATATTTCTCAACTGGAGGACAGAAAAGTTTACCTGAGAAGAGATAAAAATGTCCTGACTTGCACTGTTCATACAAGAACAAGAATTGGTTATCTATCTTTCAATAGATGGCAGGAAGTTGTAATGAGTTACGCAGGTGAGGTGGAAATGAGTGAAGACTTTCCCACCTAATACCCCCAGAACTCGTGTCTCTAGCTCCATATGTAGCAGAAGATGGCCTAGTCGGCCATCATTGGGAGGAGAGGCCCCTTGGTATTTAATCTTTATATGCCCCAATACAGGGGAACGCCAGGGCCAAGAAGTGGGAGTGGGTGGTCAGGGGAACAGGGCAGTGGGAGGGGGGAGAGAACTTTCGGGATAGCATATGAAATGTAAATTAAGAAAATATCTAATAAAAAAATTGAAAGAAATAATGTGTCTGCTCTAAGTATTGTGAGGCGCAATATTCAAAATGGGAGATTCGGTTATTTATTAGTAATTGCAACAGATAATACCTTGAAAATGTCTCTGAAATTCTTGTGTGTTGTCTATGTCTAACTCACAAAATGATAAGAAAAAAATAGAACACAAAGAAATTGCTTTTATAGTTGTTGATATAGTTACATTAGCACCAATGGAAAGTAGATGAGAGAACATCCATGTACTCAAAGTGCAAAAAGAGGGCAGAATGTTAATGAAGAAATAGCTATAGAGTTGAGATTTGTTTGGTGTAAGTGAAAGCAAGAGCAAGAAGTCTTTTTTTTTTTTTTTTTTCTTCATGTCATCCAAATCTACCTGCAAAGTTTAGGTTCTACATTAAGGTGATCTAAACTCCACAGTACTTGAAGTCACTTAATTTTCTCTTCACAGATGCATTTACTGTGGCTGGAGGGCTCTGTTCAGAAAAAGAAGCTGGCTAAATCATGGTTGGTTTTTATCACAGGATAAATCTTCCAGGGGAGAGATCAAAGATATAAGAAATGTCTTGTCCAGCTACAGCCTTCATACTCTGTCACAATGTGAGGATAGAAAGGAGAATGAACCCTAAAAATAGGTTACTTTTGATTAAGGAAGCTTCCTGTTTGTCTTCTCTCTGAATGAAGGCGTTTATCATCAGCCCAGCACACTTCTGAACTTGGATGCCTCCATGGTAAATATAAGCCATGGGAAAGAAAACTAAGCTTTTCTTCCGGTTCTTCATGCATACAATATGGTAAGTAGCGTTTGGATTTTCCCTGCTTTAATGCGCCTTTATGGAGAAGAGTTTGAGAAGATTCTACCTCAGTATCTGATCTCTGTCTAAGCAGCAGCCCCTCCTAGAACAGAGAAGGGAGAAAAGAGAAAGGAAGATTCAAAGGTATGTGTAGAATGAGAATGATTTATTCTTGTGAAACTTGGGTAATGCACTCCTGTCATCATATCAGCTGTCAAAAATGCCTCCAACATTTTTATTTACTTGTTTCAGTACCTAGTCCTAGAAATCATCAGTCTTTGGAATTGGCACTTTAATTAAATCCTGAAGGGAAGCCTCAGGGTGGGAATGCACACATTGGTTAAGTGCCCATGTGCGAATGTATGCACTTGGATGCCACAAGTGTTTATGCATGCTGCATATATGTGGACAGATTTATAATAAATGTGCATTTCTAAGTGTGATTGCCCTTTAGAACCTTTTAAAAAGAAGCATTTTTGTGGGTTTGCAAAAAATATAACTCACTGCAATAATTTTGAAATTTAATAGATTAATATATTCCTTGCAAGAGAGCTGTGGAAAAGTCATTCAAAACAAACATTTATTCTGAAATGTGAAGAATCTCCTTTTATAACCTCTCTTTCTTTATCATAGCGTTTTGATTTTTAGAAAACCATGGTTGATGGTGCTGACTCTGTGCAAATACAGTGACACTAAAGCCAAAAGGATCCTCACAAGTGGACCGGGATCCTCACAAGTGCACCGGGGCCCAGGGAGCCAGCACCTCAGCTCTCTTCTATGGGAAGCAAAAGCTCTGCTTAAAATTTTCCACTATTTTAGAAATAGTGCAATTTCTAGGCAAGAGTGTTTGATATTCTACTCAAGTTTCTTATTACTGGGACTCAGTATCATGGATCTACTTCTGTCCTTTCTGCTGTTCTTTGAATAATTAACCAATTCAGGTCTTTCTCACATGGCACATGAGAGATCAATTGTGAGAAATTTATTTCTTTAAACTCCAAACACCATCAGAAGTCTCTTTCAATAAAATATCTTTAGCAATTCCCATACTCAAAGTATTTTTAATGTAAACATCTAATGAAGTATTTCAAGATGAATTTCCTTAGCTACCACAAAACCATGAACAATATAAGGTTGTTATTGAATGGTGGATTCAATAACAAAGTTATTGAGACACATTATAAAAATGTTCTTTTTTATATGGTTTTGTTTTTTGTTTTCATTATGGCTCAACTTTACAAAGAACATGCACATTTTTTTTTTACAAAAAGATATGTGATTGTGTTCTGATATAAAACAAGTTGAGAGACCAAGCTGCTTAGTGAACTAAGTTGTTCAATGTACATACCACAAAAATTCATTCAGCAGGCTCCCCAAGGCTGCTATCTATTGACTTTTTTTGTGAGAAGCACTAGGAACAACCGCATGTTCTCTATTTTGGATAAAATGTTTCAATCAAATTTTCTTGAGTCAGGAATACATAAGGTAAGGCATTATATTGCCAAGAAATGAGCCGCTAGCACATCATGTCTTTAGAACAATGACGCAAAAGAAGGTAGATATTGGGGGCAACAGAAAAACAAACAAGTGGGTTGACAATTAAATATTTGATGAGTGCTGTTTCATTGTGAATGCCTATACTATATTCACATAAAGGATATGCTTGCTTTAGTCCTAAAGTTTCCATTCCTTGTTGCCTTGGGGTGGGTAATACTGCAGAACCTGTGGCATCTTAGCAATCATCACCATTTTAGGAAAAGCTGTCCAAGAGGACTATTTGGAAGACAAGGAAAGGATCTGAAAGAACTATTTTTATGAGATAGGGTCATTTTATTATTCTGAATTCAGGAAGAGTGAATGGATAAACATGATATGATATGATATGATATGATATGATATGATATGATATGATACATCACAGAGACTACACTGTATTGCTCACCATTTTAACAATATTGGTTCTTGAGTGAACTGTATGGGATATTAACTCATGTATTTGTCATCCTGGCTCATAATAATGCCTACACTTCTCTTTATATTAAACTTTCATTGATAATCATTCATGTAATATACCTATATCTAAATGTTTATGCCTTATTTTCATATAGATTTAGATCAAGAATCCAAACCTTAATGCTTATTGGGAATGAGTGGACAGTGCAAATTACAGCATTGGTCCAAGACAGGCAATGGAAGTGTTCAAAGATATAGTGACTTGGAGGTGAGAAAGCATATGACTTCTTATCAAGGAAGGTGCTGATGGCATCCTGATTATTGGAGGTAACATTTTGGAGGTGATAGAGCTTTTAATTTTTTAACATGAATTACTTACATATATTGGCTCATATATGTGTGTAGGTGGTTGTACATGTGTTCAAATAGAGGCCAGAAGACCATCATGGTATCAGCCTCAGAAATACTGTCTATTTTCTTTAATACATAGTCTTTCATTGTCTTGAATCTCACCAATTAAGCCTGAATCACTGACTAGTGAGAACCACAGATTCTTCCATTTCCACCTTCCCAGTACTGGGTTATAATCAAATACTACTATGTGTGTAATTTTTTAAATGTAATTTTTAGAGATCAAACTTATAAAAGCAATTTGTTTCTTGGTTACATTAACCCACATCTGCCACATGTAAAATTTCTAGTTTTCTAAAAGAATCTGGGAATACAAATTTTAATTGGTCATATCCAATGTTTACATTTTGTAAACTATTTCAAAGAGAACATTGTATAGGCTCACAGGCTACATTTCCTAATCAATAATGTTCTGGTATGTATAATAGAGACAATGACCAATTAGAATGTTTCATGTCAGAACATATCATGTAGAATAGGAAAGAAGATGGTAGGAAGTACATTTTCTCTCATTTTTAATTATCCAGTGTCCATCTAAGGTGAAGCATCAATTGGTGTCCTCCTGAAAAAAAAAGTCCCTGATATTTAAAGTGAAAAATTATATTATAAGCAACGCAAACTGTTCACTTGAATCTCACATTGCAAAGAGGAAAGCTAAGGAAAGCAGAGAGAAAGAAGGAAGAGGCAAGTTTGCCAGTAAAATGGGAGAATGGAATACCTCATAATCTGAAAAGTCATACAAGTATCATAAAGTCTTAATGAAAATGGGTTTGCCTGAGTTGGGATTCATACATGAGTAGAGTGCAGCCATTGGTTTTTAAGTTGGGTTAAAGACAGAAACAACACTTGTATTGGTTTGGGTAAAAATGACTCTTATAGGCTCAGATATTAGAACACTTAGGGATAGGTACTACTTGAGAAGGATTTAGAGTTATGGTTTTGGTGGGGAAAGTGTGTCACTTAGGGTAAGCATTTGGGGTTTCAAAAGTACAAACCAGGCTCTCTCTTCTTGCTTCCTACAGATCCAAATATAGAACTCCTAGTTACCTCTCCAGCACCATGTGACCCCATACTCTCCACCATGATAATAATGGACAAAGCCTCTGCAAATGTAAGTCAGCACCAGTTAAATATTTTTTTACAAGAGCGATGTGATCATGGTGTCTCTTCACAGCAATAGAACATTGACTAAGACAATATGACATTTGGAAACAGTATGAGCTCTAAGTTAGTTGAAGATTATAAGAGCCCAGACTCAACTTTCACACAATTAAATTAAACCAATAGGAGTTTCTAGTTTCAACCAATTGGTTGTTCTTGGCTTAGTTTCTCAACCTTGTTATATCTGAGAAAGAATAATATGTCACAGTACAATGGCAAAGTAAAATAGCTAAAGTTTTTGTTTGCTTGTTTGGCTTATTTATTTTGAGAGTTTTTCTTTCCTTTCTTTCTTTCTTTCTTTCTTTCTTTCTTTCTTTCTTTCTTTCTTCCTTTCCTTTCCTTTCCTTTCCTTTCCTTTCCTTTCCTTTCTTTTCTTTCTTTCTTTCTTTCTTTTTCTTTCCTTCCTTCCTTCCTTCCTTCTTTTTTTTTTTTTTTTTTTTTTTTTTTTTTTTTTTTTTTTTTGAGATTTTAGGACAGAACCTAGGGTTTCACACTACTCCACTGAACTATACTTTCTATACTTCTTTCTTTAATTTTTACTTTGAGATAGAGTCTGAATAAATTATTCCAGTTGCTTGTGAACATACTTTGTAGTCTAGGTTGGCTTTGAGTTTATGGTCTTTCTTCCTTGTTCTCTTGAGTAACTGGCTTATCAGCCCTCCACCAGGAGACTTAAATTTGAAAATTCTCCAATGTTAAGGAGAAATTATATATATGTTAATAAATATATTATCTCTAAGGAATGAGACCAAATAAATATAAACACATGTGTGTGACCATGTGTGCATGTGACCTGTACAATTTTGTTAAGGGTAAGACTTGCTGAAAGGCCCTAGTTTTCTGACCTTTTGTTTGGAGGGAAAGAGACACTGAGATAGGCAGGAGTGAGCAAAGAAAGATGCTTATAGAGAGTGATGCTAAATCTTGGTAAGGCAAGCACATAAGTGGGCATCTTCCAAAGGATGAATTGTTTTCTGAAACTCTCTTCAATTCTAAGAGGTAAGGGAGACAGAATGACGCAGGAAAAATGGAAAGGTGGTCATTTTTAAATAGCAGAAATTGTTAGTACGGAGTTTGATGTGAGCAGGAAAGGAAAATGAGTCAGTTTGCAGAGGTTAATGGGAGAAGAAAAGCTAGAACATCGAGGTCAACTCATTCAGAGACACATCAAATGTCAGGACAGAAAAAAAAATCTGAAGAAAGAAGGACGATAATGGAATATTGCAATAAAAGGGATCACAAAATAGGTATAGGTTCACAGTCTATGGGGTCTTCTCTGATCTAGGGGTTCAAAAGCCTCATTAAAAAGGCCCGATATTCCTTTCAGCAGCTACCCTTGATTTCTTATTCCATTTCTAATCAACTATTCAAACCTTGGAAGGCAGATAGGAAATTGAGAAGTTATTGGGCAAGTTGAGCCTCTGCTTCCATTTCTATATGCCTCATCAGCACCAGGCCCAGTTGACTTCTTGCCTGATTTCTGAAAGCTTTGTCTTTTCTGGAGAGGATGACCCCCACAGACACAGTATGGGATGTACATAGGATTGAGCCTTGCAGATGTCATTAAGGCAATGTTCCCAGCTGATGGAAGGAATGCAGCCAGCAGGAGATCCACAGAATTGGATTTGTCAAGGGCACTGTTGCATTCTTATTACCTAGTTTAACAATTTGAGATCAGCAAATCCCATATCATCACGACTCTCCTTCTGCCAATGTTCTCCCCCTTTCCTTCAGGGTTCACCACTGATTCATTTCATGGGATGCTTTAATGCCAGTGGATATGGAATCACTTTGGTCTTGTAATAAATCTGCAGCTGCCAGTCTTTCCTAAATAATTGTGGGCCTCTTTTCCAAATAGAGAGAAATGAAAATCATACCACAAGATAATACCGAGGATTTAAGGTAAAGGCTTTTGATTCATCTTACAAGAACAAGGTTCTTTCTCTGTTTTTCTTCTTGAATGCCTACTGATATCAGGGATGATGCTCATATGTGAAGTAGAAGATGAGGAAAGACCTGGTAAGGATAGAACTGGTCCAGTGGTCTCCATCTTCAGATAGCTTAATTGAAACCTACCTCCTATCTCCATGCAGGGGTGGTACCTTACCTGGCACCTCACATATGAGGTGTTCAATAACTGAACTACAGCTCAGACAGTGATTAATTATGATTTTCCTTGTTATTCACAGTCCTTGGGAGGCAGTGGGAAGGTCCTTTCTTCTTTTACTAAGTATACTACCATAAGGACTGGAATGGAGTCCAAAGCTTTTTATGTATGAATATTAAAACTGGGCAACCTACTTTCTTGGTTTCAGTCAGATTTAGACCAATGCTATGGAAATATTTTGAAATGATAGACAAGTAGACTCTGTTTCTGCATCTCAGCCTACATTCTTGAACTTAAACCTTTAGTTATATTTCAGAGTCTTAGTAATATCTATGCTGGGATCAGTACTAATTCCAATCATAATTGCTTTGAAATTATACAAGGATTTTCATGTGATTGGATGTTTTCACCTCCAGAAGAGAAGCAAAGACAAAAGATCTTGTTGACCATATTTGGTTCACACTCTTCCTTTGTTATCTCTCTGCTGTTTCTGCAGGTAATTAAAATCTAGGAAAATTCAGAGCTAAATCTAGTGGTTAAATAATTCATTGTATATTTAACAGACAATCTGTACTCTTCACTTATTGAAGGTACAATTAAAAACACATAAAACTTTAATTCATATAATGTTTAATTGGTAGATTTGAAGCCAATTATGGTCCAATGTACTCAGCCCTCAATTTTAACTCCTACATTATTTTTCATTAAAAATGTTAAATTAAAAGAAATTGTCATTAAGTATCAGGGAAAGCTGTCACTGAACCCAGCAGGGGGTAGCTGTTAAAAAGCTAAGATTACTTATAGGAAAGCTTCAGTGGACGTACTTCTAGATAATCACTATTAGTTAAGAGCACACACAGAGACACACACACAGAGACTCTTTGTCTCTTTATCTCTCTGTATCTCTCTCACACACAAACATATACTTTCTCTCAAATTCATAGACACACTCAAAGAAACTCTCGCACACATGTAAACACATGTGTGTGCATGCATGCATGTACATCTGAATGTACACACACACACTTTCTCTCAAATACATATACATGCTCAATCTCTCTCTCTCATCTGATCTGCTAGAGACAGTATTATTCTTCCTGGTTTAGTGTGTTACAGGAAAGAGCTGCAGTTTGTGCTTGTAGTTTTGATCAAACAAATGTTGAAGAATTGCCATTCTCTGTCTTTTTTTAATTTATACTTTGTTTTCCATACTATTTTAGTGAGAAACCTGTGTAAAATAAACATTTCATACTAGAGAGCAGAGATGATATATAACATGAGAATGGATAGAGTTCATGATGTCATCAAGGGAAAATTGGAATTGATTCAATATTCTGGGCATCTCTGGTTTTACTTTGTGTCCCTATTTTTAAAAAGTAATATAGATACAGTAGGTGCTATTTGTTTCATTGCTGCAACAAAATACCTGACAAAGACAAGCTAGAAAGGAAGGGTTCATCTCTGTTCCAGGCATGCACCATCTATGGTGTCAGAGACGTTATGACATACCAGGAGGTGGACATGACAGTGAACCTGTGGTCATGCAATGACTAGTGCCAACACACTGGCCCTTTTCTCTCTTTTGTTCACTTTTAAGAATGGGGGTGATATCACATTTAAGGTGAGTCTTCTCACCTCAGTTAACATGACCTAAAGAGTTCCAGACAGATCAACCTGAGATTTGTTTCCATGGTAATTCTGCTTCAATCAAGTCCACAAAGAGTAACTCTAATGGGTGTAGAAGACCCTGGGGTGCTGCTTCCCAGCTGCTTAACAAGGTCATCTTTCAGTCCTTGGGTGGTTGTGTTTGTTTATTTTGTTTTTATGAGAATTCTGTGTTAGAAGGGATAACATTTTAATTTATATTTCTTCTGAGACAAATCACTTCTAAATAGCCTAAAAACATCATAGTTTAGATTATGCTTGAAGATTTCTAGGGAAATTCAAGTATCACACAATCTCTAGAGAAGAGTTCCCACTAAGGAATGTCTCCAAGATCAGAGATATGTCAAAACGGCGGGACCAGAATTTTCAGGCTCCAGAGCAGTATCGTGATCTCAGCTGCACTGACACTTTACTCTTCTAAGCTTGGATGAGCTCTCACATTCATCTAGAAGATGCCACTCCTATCACCCTATCTATCTACCCCCACCTTCTCTAAAATTTATGGAAAATACTTGAGTCCGGTCTGGTTGATCACACTTGCAATCCCCCACAACTGGACGTTGAAGCAGGAGGCTCTCAAGATTAGAGCCAGCCTCAACTATAGAATAAGGCTTTGTCTCAAACTAATTAAAAACATCTGTGGCAAGAAGGGAGCAAAATTTCCTGTGATGATACCAATGCTCTCGAGAAAAAATATAGAATGAGTTAATAACCAATCTTAGACCCAAATCCCGCCTTCTGCTCTTTTTGTCCTCTCCAATACTAGCATGTCATAAGCTATTTGAAATTCCCTGCTAAAGACAACGAGCTTTAGATAAATAAGGAGACCAGGGTTAGAATTCCCTATTCAGCAATATGTGTGAGTATGTACGTGTGCGTGATGTCAATCACAGGAATGGCTCATATCCTTTCTAACACTGAGTTCTCATTAGTCTGAAGAATATGATGTAGTGTGTAGAAGTCAGTTTCCACCTAAGTCCTGTGACCCAGTGAGAAACACCGCACACCTCTTCCATGATGTGGCATGGCAACTATCAGAATGGACATTCTGGAGTTTTGCTCCTAGCTGTTCATTATATACCTTGCTAGACTATATTCCCACACTGGTTTTGAAAAAAAAAAATTTCTGTGTTGATTTTCTTACAATTGTTATTGGGATTTTAGTACTTTGGTTAACAAATTAAATGACAAAGGACAGAAAACTGAAATATTTTTAGGCTTTAGGTAGTCTTTCCCAGAGCTCTTTTTCTTTATGGTACTACTAATTTTAGTGATTAACTTTGTGGAATGTAAGATTTCTCAGAAAGCTGTATATTGAATTATAGACGCTATGAATTCTGGTTTGGGCCAAATACTGTCAAAAGGCTTACAAGAGTAGACCCAGGGTTTCTACCTGAAACCTTAGAACCTGTCTCTTTCTTGGTGTTCTGAGGATTCATGATGTGCCCTTCTGTGCCCGTTCTCATTCATTTCACTCTGGACTCCGTGGGTACTTTCAGTCTGGAGTTATATATGTCTTCCCTGGCTGGAACTATTTTTTCTTGTATAATTTCTTTGATAATTCCCCTCTCATCATTTTTATAGAACAACTATTAATACAATGAAAGCAGAAGAAAGTTTAAAGGAAAGTTCCCCAGTTATGTAATACAAGGCATAAAAATAGAAGGAAAAGGAGACAGACACCAGGTGTCAGCCAACGAGTTGGCAAGTATTTATCATAGGACTCTGAGCTTTAGTGCAAGCAATTCTTGCTATTATTTATTTAAAGTTTTCAACAGCTAAAATAGCAAAAATAACTCACAGAATTACAAAATCTCATTACTTATATAGTGCTTTTCTTTCAGCAAGAGAAAAATTTGACATTAAGAACTGTTAGTAGAGGACAAAATTGAATGGAGAAAATGCATGCAAAGGTGGCATGCAGGTAATAAGTTGGTGAGTAGCCAGTGCTGCCATGTACCCTCTGCTGGTATATCAACTTAAATATAGCATATAACAGTCATTCCTTTCTCCTGAGGATTGTTCTGTTCAAGCATGAACAGTCTCTCTTAAGTAGCACTGTGCCCACCCAGTGGGGTTGAGACCGAAGAGGGTGACTATCTGGTGTTAAATGAATGAACTCATCTTAAAGGGAGGTTGAGGCAATAGTATGATGTACACTATCACATCTTCCTCAGTGGAACCAGATTGAAAAATGCCTCCATCTGAGACCGGAAGTTTCCAGTGGTTTCTTGCCATGCCTTATCCTGTGCTCAAGTAACCGTCCCAAATAATCTCCGTCAATCTACAGCTTGAACAAGCATCTCCCTTCAGGCTATTTGTCCAGGTACGTGGCCCAAGGAAGCAATTAAAATTTAAATTCAAATAGCTCACTGTACTCCCCCCATCTGAATATTCCTATTGCACAAGGATTCTGCTACCATTAGAGGAATGTGATATTTTGAACTTTTTTTTTTTTTCTGATTTTTGCAGTTTCTTTTCAGCTGTCTGAGTTGGCTGCTTCTTTACCATGCAGGTTTTTCTCAAATGGCTGACAATCTTTAAATATGCATTCCTATTTAAGATAGATACAGACACTGGAAAGTTGTTTGATATTCTATTTTCTCAAAGTGGGAAAAAAAATCCTGTAAGAAGGGAAGATGGAATCATGAATAAGTAAGACAAACATAATTTATTAAGTGAATTTTTTCACATGATTATGAAGGCTGGCAAGTCTCACAGCAAGCTGTCTGATAGGTAGAGTCAAATGAAACTGCTACCATAGATCAGGTAAACTCTTATGATTGCAAAATTAGGGAAGCTAGTGATCTCTATCCAGGATGAAAGTCCTCAAAACCTGGGAAATTTTTGACCCAAGTTCCAGAGTCCAAAATTTGGAGAATACAGCGTTCTGCATTTCTGCGAAGATTATCTCAGCTCTGAGACCTTTCCTTTATTTTTCTTTTATGTGAACTCCAGTGAATCTGCTAATGTCTACAAACCTTAAGATAAATCTCTCTTACCCAGTCCACCAACTCACATACCTACCTCCTTCAGGATCATGCTCCTAGACGTACCTAAAATAATGCTAACCAGCTTCCAACCAAGTTGGCATTTCAAACTTACTAACTTTTGATATGAACAATAGATTTCTCTTTCATGGCTATCACTTGTGAGAAACATTTACCAAACAGTTCACGATTAGATGGCCCTAAATGCAGAGACCCCCACATTTCATTTTTTACAGAAGTTAACATCTAGATCACCTCTAAAAATCAGGAGATTCTGATGTAATCAGCTGCTTACTTATTATGGAGATTTCCAGCTATCCCTGTTGTTGTTGTTACAGACATCTCCTTTTATGTGAACACTTCTGAATAGACTTCCCTCGTTATTCCCATCAGTATTTCTTTAATTAGAATAAATCTCTTTACAATATACTGCATATTTAACAAATGCTCATATAATGCTTACTACCTACCTTTGTGAGGCTAAGCACAGCAAAAGACACTGCTGTCACCAATCTAAGGGCCACTTCCTCAAGCCCACGTAGCTGGTACATGCAGTGCTAAGCTTCACATTGCAGCAGTTTGGCTCATTCTTAGTAACTCTGTTTAGTCACCCACCACATTGCCAAACCACCATTATGACTCAGCATTAAGAGCAGATGAGTTGAGTAAGGTGGGATCTGAATTCCCTGTTGTGTTTTGTTATGAATTTCCTGGGAAAGGTTTTTACAAGGCTTTCAGAGATGTTCTTATGCTTGAAATTTTAAGCTGGATACAGATGTTTTTCCTAAAGCAATAACACCCGGTTGAGCGAACAGGAATATTAGAGCAAAGTAGTTTAGAATAAAAGCATAAAGTCGTTTGGCTTCAGGGATTTGGTCCCTAGAGCTTTTGGTATCTTTTCTGTCTAGGAAAATTATACAAGTTTAAATTTGTAACAGATCACCAAGTTACACCTTACATATGTAAAGCATAGATAAACTATATACTTAAAGAATACAGTATAATGCATTGGCATATGATAGTGACATCATCATCCAAATATAGAAACCAAACCTGTCAGTCAGAGCCATACTTTTTTCACTCCCCATGCCTATATTTCACTTGTACCACTGCCCAAGCCAGTTTACCTCTCAGCTTGCCCATTGCTATGGAAACTAATATGATCTTGGTCACTACACATTAGTTTGCATTTTCTAGGATGTTATAAAATGGAATCAGGAAAGCATAAATGACATTTCTCTGTCTTCTTTCCCTCAAAATAATTATTTTTGGAGCAATTCATATTTTACATGCATTGATAGCATATGCCTTTCTATTTTTTTTTTTTGAGCAGGGTTGCATTTCATAGTTACATATCAGTTCATCTACATCCCTATTGATGGATATTAGCTTTCGTTACATTTTTCAGCAATTATAAATAGAATTGTCATAAATATCTGTACATGACACATTTTAAAAATATTTAATGTGTTATTGCACCTTTTCCATAAATCTGTCGACATTTCCTAATCAAAGTGATTATTTAGTAAAGTTAAAAAAATCTTTATACATGCATTTATAAACAAATGCAATTCTTATATGTCTATATGTATATTATGCTTAAAGTGTTGATTCCTTTACTCTAATGAGATTAGCATTAAAATTATACAAAAGTCCTAATGGATATGTGAGGTTTTCTGCTTAAATTTAGCTGTGGTAGATGAAGAACAGCCTGACTTTCCGTATACATGTTCAAGCATCAATGATTCTATATTCAGTCCTTTGCATGTTGAAATATAGATTTCAAAGATATGGGAGTCACAGGTCCAATGAAAGATTGTTGTATATGTCCAGCCTCAAAACGAGGGGCAGAATCTACTTCTCATTTAGTGTCATAACACGCGGTTCTCTAAACACAATAAAATTACAGTGAGATTAAATGACTAAAAAATTCCCATTATATTAAAATATTGTAGGCAAACATGTAGAAATGTACAGGAATTAGTGGTAGAAATTACTGAAAGAGGGAAACAATATAACATAATCCTAATACTATTCTAATACACCTGGAGATAAGAGTGAAACTGGTTTGTAAGAAGGAGGAATTCAGTGGTAGTTGGGAGAGATAAAGGATATGATGGGAGTTGTAAATGATCAGATATTATATGCATATATAAAACAGAATACATAGAATAAATGATAATAAAATATACATTATCTTAAACGTTTTTATCTCATAAAAATATATAAAATCGTGCTGTTGGGTTTGTTTTTTTTTTTTTTTTTTTTTGTCTAGAATAGGTAAGTTTGGATTCTTGGGTAAATATTAATTTCCACACTGAGCAAGCTGCATATGTTAATTACATTCATTTTTCTCTACATAAAACAATAGTTCCAAGCTTAAAAAGCAAAATTCAGAAATTAGAGTTGTGTCTTCTCATGTATATAAGAAATATATATAAATATCTATCTATCTATATAGATGACAGAGATGGGTATAGATATATAAACTAATATGCACTACAGTGCTGACTCTACTCAGTGTTTGAGCATGAGGAACATCTTTACAGTTTAAACAAATAAATGAAGTGAGAACTTATCGGATGGACTTTATATCAGAAAAAAAGATGAATAAATTAAATTTAATCAGTCCTTGATATTCAGAAAGAAATTTTCATGAAACCTTAAATCACCAAATTCCCAAACTCTTAGTGTTCTTTGCTTTCCCATTGAGTGATTAAGGATGTAGAAATGCATCATGATTTCAAACTCCATGTTGGTAAGCAAGATGTTACATTGTGAGCAAAACACCCGGAGGTATTGATTCTCTAATTGCTCTTGATTGTGTCAATAAATGAGGTGGAAGCCAATCGCTTGGTGAAAAAGAAAAGGTGGAGTTTCCGGGTCCCAGGAGGAAGAGAGGGGACAAGAGGGAGGATTCAGGGCAGGTGGTGGAGCAGAGCACGTGGTAGAGGACAGGGATAGTTTGTAGAGTCTTCCAACAGCAGGGGCTAAGAAGGATGGGTCAGGATATTCTTCACCCAGCCATTGAGTTATCTGGCCAGTTTTAAACTATTAAGGATGTCTGGTGTTTTCCATCTGCGGCCACTAAGGTGGGCAGGATAAAGGGCACAGTGGACATTGGTGGCTTGGTGAAGGTAGCCACGAGAGGTTGAGGGAGCTCTGGAAGAGCCCTCTAGAAAGAGCAAGGGTGTTTTTAACATTACATGCAGCACTCTCCTCTTAATCTCAACCTTACACATTTTCTAAGCAGCATCACAAAACCTGTGCCTTTGTAGAATTCCCAATTGCTCAGGAATAAGCTTTTAACACAGTAATGGAAGAAATGAACAGTCAGTCTTAAAATGACCAAGTCCAGCTGTAAAGATTGTACTTTGACAGGCTTTCTTTCTCCCTCCGTGATGCAGGTACAGACCACATAAGATCGGATTAAAAATAGATAAAGTCAGGATTATTAGGTACTGCTGTCTGGTGGGTTCCTTACTCTCAAAGAATGGAGCTGAGGAAATCGTACATCCCGGTTAGGGATAGGGAGTTTTATAGACTGTCGGGGAAGAGTGATGACTGACCTGTCAGCCATAAACTGGGTTTGTGCCCAACTATGGTCAAGAGCTGAGCACTTAGACAGGGATTTAGGCAGCTGTCAGCATCAAGGTAGGAAAAAAGAAGGCAGACAGGGTTTCCTAGTTTGTGCAGGGGTGAGCAAGGGTTCCAGCCTAAAGTTCTTACTAAATTGTAATCTTCCTGATGGGAGGGCTTAAGCTTAAATGCTTTTATTTTCTACTTGATAGCAGCCATCAACACATGTTCAACTAAAATGTCTGATAAAGATTTATATAAATTCTACTTTCAGAAATGAAACATAGGATAGTAGTTACCTCATTTAACAAGAGGCATCAGTAGTATTGGCTAATGATGGAGACTATCCTTAGCTCTAACGTGCAGGTGGCTTAAAATGTGTCTAGAACAAGAGCATCTAAATAAAGATAATAAGTTAGGTGACCTAACAAAGATAGTCCACCTCTGCATATTTAAGATTAGCAATTTTTACATGTGGAGCTAAGTTTTTTTTGGTTGTTATTTTTTATTTTGTTTTTCAAAGAGAAGAAAATTAAAAGAACATTTTAGAGCTATATTACTCTAAAAAGTGTGTATGTCCTTAAGTCTTCAGATAATGTCCCGCTGATCCTCAAAGATAGATACAAAAAGTGAATTTTCTTTTCAGAGGAATGCTCTCTCTGCTTTATCGATAGCCACGTTACTTAGTTCCACACTGTGGCCCTGGACACATTGTCAATTGCACTTTGGTTGTATGGGAAGCAGCAAACACCTTTTCTTCTGTTTTGTTTAAAGGAGTGGAACACTGAGGAATTCTTGAAATAGAAAATGGCTCTTAAAAAAAACATCATGTGACATATCACAGCTGTCAGCAAAGACTGTGCCCATCAAGCCAAATTATCAGCAAATCCCTTCAGAGTGTTGAGTCCAAATTGTACTTGGTCCAATTGATAACAGCTCCTTTCATCACTGAATATTTTCTTGGGGGAAATTATTGAATCTTCTTGATGAAATCTAGGTGCAGGGCTCTAGTTTTTTACTTAGTAGAGTCGAAGACAGTTGACTACAGTTCTGGGAAGAAGAATGTTAGGGGCTTCCAGGAACTAAACCATTTAGTGCATTTGTTGAGGTTTATAAGATGCTGAATTATACTTTAGAAGATAACTGGTAAATGAGAGAAACTGAAAAATAATAATTCAAGTGACCTTAAAGTCACATAAATTGTCAAGTCAAGGTAAGAAATCATGGGAAGAAGAGACTAGGATCAAGACTTAGGACAAGAATATGTAAGCCTGATTTAAGTAGAGTAGAAACCTGTGCAGAAAGGAAGTGAGAAGTAAGGATATCAGTATATTTACATAGGCACATCATTTTTAGAGCAGAATGTACCTTTATTTACTCTCATTGCCAGGGACATTGAGGCAGGAGCTAGCCTCATAAACAATAAGAGAATAGAGCTCATAGGGAAACTTCAATTACCTCATATGTTATTGAGGTTAAAAGGAATGGTCAGAGTTCAAGAGTGGAGCCAGGACCACTAGGGATGAGAAGCAGAAAACATTGCCTGGTAGAAGACAGCCAAATAGTCATGATAGGCAGAAGCTCCACGAAGTAAGACCAGTGATGACAGGCTTGTCTCAACAAATCCTTGAGAAACATATGTTAGGCACTATGGTGCATGCATATATATATATATATATATCCCTATACAGACAGTAATAGTAGACCACGTTATAAGTAATGATGAATTCTGATAAACATGACAGACCCCAGACTATCCTATAGACAGAGAGTTAACTAAAAACAAATGCATCTACTTCTTTGAAGGTGGGAGGATCAAGAGGGCTCAGCTGAGCTATTGTGACATCTGCAAGGTCAGACGTGGCAATGCCAGCCATGACTAACAGCTAGCAGACAGTTACTGTCAGCAGCTGACAAAGCACTGTCAGAAACAAAAACAGTGTTGCTCTAATCAGTCCTCACTATGTGGGTAGTGTGTGAACAGAGCATGATTTAGGCATGTTGTATATAGAATTTGCAAGCCCTCCGTTGGCTGGGTCCATGATAGTCCAGAGAGCTAACTAATGTCATTGGCTTGGGTTTTGTCCAGTTTTTCGTATGACCCTATAAAACCCCCAGACAGCGGCACCTTATGGCCTTTTCCTTTCTTGGAAATGTATCCCACTCTCAGGACATTCTTTTTATTTTTCCATTTCCTCACCTTGCTTCAGTTCCTCACTTTTCCACAATTGCTTTGCTCCCATGAGAATCTACATCTTCGACCTTTACTGGTGTGAGAGAGACTTAGAGTCACTGTTTCTGCTTGACTTGGGATATTTTTGACTTTGCAGCACCTGAGTTTCTTCACACAAGCATAAACGGGCTGAGGAATGACCTCTGCTATTTAAAAACTCTGCATCAATGTCTTAAATAGTCTCAATTATAGCAATTCCTTTCCTGTGTCAACATTTTCTTCACAAGAAAACATTCCTTCCTGAAGGGACAAGAAAAGCTCATGCAACTCATATGCCCAGAGACCTCAGGGTATGTGGGTAACAAGTGCTGAGAAGGAGATTCAGGAACTGCCTGAG
Organism: Mus minutoides; assembly: GCA_902729485.2. Classification (NCBI taxonomy): domain Eukaryota; kingdom Metazoa; phylum Chordata; class Mammalia; order Rodentia; family Muridae; genus Mus; species Mus minutoides. The sequence continues at coordinate 145,437 of LR751226.1, forward strand.
AGTTGTACAGGAATCCCCTAGAGTGGGTTTTCTGTACTACAGCTGCCCTTGAGTGACCTGTGTTCCCTGAAGCAATGCTAGCAAAGCCATTAACTTGGCTGGAATCATTTCATTGTTCTGTCATCTGTTCCTTATTATGGATGAACATCCTTTTACCTCTCTCTAACGAAAACATACCACTGTTCTTATTTAAAAATTTATATTTAAATATGAGTAGATTTAACAATGAAAGTACAATATTCCTAGCCATTATTATGTTTTAGTCATTGGTTCCATATTCATTTTACTATTTTTCAAAAGTATATTTTTCTGTATATTTTAGGAATGGTTATTGATTCATAGGAATGCTATAATTTTCTATTACCTGAAAAAATATATTTATGCACACACACATATCTATATCTATATCGATATCTATATCTATATGTATATATATAGATATCGACATAGATATAGATATAGATAGAGATATAGATAGAGATAGAGATATAGATATGGTTGAGGGCAGAGGCAACATGGAAAAATGTGCAAACACAGGAATTTGAGTTTATTACATCTGGTTTTGATTCTCAGTTCTGTCATTTATAGTTTGTGTTCTTAAGCAATGTATCTCACTTCCCTTGAGCTTTGGTTTCCTAAACTATAAAATTAGCATCACTATGGTTACACTGCTGTACTATTTTGAGGATGAGAATTAATAATTGAGAAGCATTCTGCATGCTTTCTGGCTTTTAGTGGATGCTCACGTGAATAACAGCTATTATTCTCGATATTGTTACTAGTTATTAGACATGGTTGTTGTGTGTCTTTCCTTTGAGATAAAGCAATATTGAGTGATACCTTCTTCTGAAGACTAGGAGGATTCCATGAACAAAGTATAGAAAATGGACTCACAGGGAAGTTTGTTGCCTGGCTTAAAAGAATGGCATGAAATCTTAAATCATGTCTCACAGCCTCTGTGAAACAAGGAACTATTCATAATTATACAGTTAGGGAATACTTTAATGACACAAATAAATATTAGCAACGTCAACAGTTTCAGTCGTTCAGTATCAGACACCATGCTTTTCACATTCATCTTTTGGGTTTTCCTGGAGTTTTCCATCTATGTAGATGTAATGTCTACTTAAATGTAGGAGTTGACCCATGACTTCCCAGTCCTATCCCACATGTAGATCACTCCTTGAGTACACATGGACAATAAACATTGCAACTGTCTAACTACACATAAACAAACAAAAACAAGGGACCTCTGAAATTTAAATTCCAAATCTTTGTCCAGGACTGTGAATTAAATATATAAGTCCTAACAAGATATTTCATAAGCTATCCAGAAATATTTTATCACTGAAAGTTTTCAGTGTATGTGTACATGAGTACATGTGCTTGTGTGTGAGTATGTGTATGTATGAATGTGTGCCCGTGTGTGTGACGGTGTGTGTGACCGTGTGTGTGTATATGTGCATGTGTTTGCTTTACTTAAGCTTTTTGAATTTTTTCCAATACATGGAGAGTTCAGGAAGACAGACACACAGGTACCTGCCTTTTAGGTAGCATAATTTGCAACTCATTTCTGGCCTAAGTGACAATTGTCAGAGAGGTTCATGATGAAAACCATACTTCTGTACTTGTAGGTCAAGCGAGTTGACTAAGTTCTGTTTAACAATGTTAGAAACTCTGTAGCTTTGACAAAAAAACAAGCTCCCCATATCTACCAAAGCCAAAACCTAAACAAATACATCTTTCAAAATGCCAGTGAGATGTGTTTTCTTTACAGAACAGTAGTTAAAGGAAGGATATGACCTTACAGTGATTTTTAGCTTAACTGAAATTAGTAAAATCCTGAGTTCTTGGAATTTCTTTTGTTTCCTAAGAATGAGTGGAATGAGTGGCTGTTATGAATGGCTGGAATGTTATAATACTCTTTGTGAAAGTTATAACTTTAATTTTTCTCAATGTCTACTTTTAGTGAAGGTTCTTAAATCTTTTAATCTTTCTTTTAGTCCACCACCCACAGGCTAGCAGTGGGAGCTCCATCCACTCGCAAACAATTCACCAGTAGTTCAATAGAATCAGGATAGCAAACAGCAACTGTGAAGCTAACCTAGAAGAGACAGCCAGACCTCAGCACAAATGATAAGGAGGAACCAGGGCCAACAGGAAAGCCAAGAAGAGTTCTCAGCTATGTCTCTCTCAGTGAAGTGAAGATCGGCAAAGACTCAAGACCGGCAATTGTTGTACAGCTAACTCTATAAGCAAGCTTATCTCTGCTTCCATCACTGTCCAATGAGTCCTATTTATACTCCCTCCAAATATCACATGTCCTCCAGGGCCTTGCCTTAGCATGTATCTCGCCTCATCATGTGTGTCTGTCTCAGCTGACATCACTCTGCCAATCATCCAGAGTATGAAAGAATGGCAAGAAACTGAAGCACACCACCAGAAGTTTTTTGGTTAATTTCTCTATGTTGAGTTCCAACAAATAGAGCTCAACTACACAGTGTAAGGCGGACCAATATATTCATGTCCTTAACAAAAACAATCATTCATCATGTGTTCTCCCACATGCTTGCTTTAGCAGAACATCATTTCTCTGTGTCTGCTTCAGTGAAGTGTTTCTTCACATGTCTGCCTTAGCCTTCCACCTGTGTCCATTTCAGGAATAAAACTTCTTTTTGTGTTTTCCCAGCAAAACACCATCCAACACAACTGACTTTCCAAAGAATCCTTAAGTTTCCATTTTAGAAAGTACTTATTTTTATTTATTTTTCTTGAAAAAATATTTTTTCTTTTTTTTTTTTTTTTTTTTTGGTTTTTTTTTCAAGACAGGGTTTCTCTGTATAGCCCTGGCTGTCCTGGAACTCACTCTGTAGACCAGGCTGGCCTCGAACTCAAAAATCCACCTGCCTCTGCCTCCCAAGTGAAAAAATATTTTTATATAATATATTCTAATAATGGTTTACCCTCCCCCAATTCATTCCCAATCCTCCCCAACTCCTTACCCACACAAATTTGTACTTTCTCTTTCTCATTAGAATGCAGAGGTCTATAATAATAATAATAAATAGTAATAATAATATAAAATAAAAAGCAAATGAAACAAAAAATATAGACATGGAAAAAGCATAAGTAATAGAAAATAATAATAGAAAACTGCAGAAAGAAGTTCAATTGGGGTTTGTCACTCCTATTATTTGGTGATTTCAATTTAGAGGTTTTCATATAAGTACTTCTATATATTGAATTTTTTATTGTATTAGGTTTTCATACTACCCCTCAAGTGGACATTAATGTTAGCTGTCCCTTTGGTCTTTATATCAATTTCTTTCTCCATGTATATATAACAAACGTCAATGAAGTTAATAAAGCATATAAACTTAGGAAATTAGCATCTAGAGGTCATAAAGTCTCTTTATAAAGACATGTTCTTAATTCATTTCCTAAAATTAAAATAGAGCTAAGTTAATTTCTCAACAAAAATCATCTTACAATAATGGTATATGTTGAAATTTTGTTGGGTTTCCTGTCTTCCAATATATTCAGTCACCTACTGCTAATTGTTTGCAGACATTTACATACATTAAATGGGCTACCATTGCAGGGACACAATCCTCTGTTTTATATTGTTATTGAAAGTATTAATAAGAGGAATGGTGTAGGGAGTAGGGCACAAGGGAATCTGGAGACTTGTATTGACTATGAGGGCGTTGAGGAAGTAGAAAGAAGATTGCTGTTTGGAACTTGAAGGTTGATGTTTAAGGAGCCATGGCTAAAAGTGTATGTCAATAACTCATGTTGGTATTTTTTAGCTCTTTAAAATTATTACTATATAAGCTGTTTTCTTAGTTTATTAATCTTTTCCCCATGACTGTTTCCTCTGCATGAATTAATTCTGTAAACTTGCTACAAATCTGTCTGGTAGTAAACCCTCATTTGTGCTCTATCCATCAAAAAAGTAAGAATTATTTTACTGCCCCCCCAATGTTTGCTCCCACAACATTGCTGTTGCTTTCAACAAGCATCCATGTTCCATGTGAGCTTACTGAGTTTGAGAGACAGATAATAGAAATGATGTGGAAGTGGATATGTAATTGAAGGTTCACAGGAGTCAGAGCTTCTGGACTATTTTAATAGAAAACTGCAGAAACAGCCTTTTGTCTGGAGTATGTGGAAGAAGAAATTCACAGTGTTCTTCCAGGAGCTTCACTGAAAGTATGGGGCTGTTCTATGGTGTGAGTCCACAGAGAAGGCAGCTTTCTCAATGTGTGTGAAATCCACTCCCCCATTCTACTAATATGCATTCATCAGTGTCTGCATTAGGGATTAAAGTGTGTGCCCAGTAACAGGGTCTGATAAGTAAAAGAAGAACAGATGTGAGTGATGTTTCTGCTCCACATGATACGGTCAGCTGTAGCAGGGGTCTACTTCTGCAGTCTTATGGATGAAGTTGAAAACTTATGGATGAATTTAAAACTTAGGACTGTTTTCAATATTGAAGGGTTGACTGAAATTGAAAAAAATGTCTAGAGAAAGTGAAGTGAGTCATGACCATAGGAGTCATGTGAAAGGGCTGGCCAGCAGTGATAGTGACACAGCAAAAACACAGCAGCGAGAGTGACACAGCAAAAAGGCTTTCACATGAGGCATGACATAGTCCTTGTGGAGACAGCTAACCTTCTCCAGGGAAAGAGTTCCCAGTTATGAGAAAGACCAAGTTTCTAAATCTCTTAACATCCCCTGAGCAAATTAAATTATATCCTTCCCTCATTAGAACAGTTTTTTTTTTTTTTTTGATCAAGAGACATGCTCTCTGACACTGAGTCATGGGACCAGAATTGACTCACATAACTCGGTGGGATAAGAAGAACTTGACATACATGACTTGGACCCCAAATTTGGCTAGAAAATGAAGTGTAAAGTGACATTTAGCAAGATTAATTTTTGTTCTCTCTCTCTCTCTCTCTCTCTCTCTCTCTTACACACACACACACACACACACACACACACACACACACACACAAACACCCACAAATACCTTGATTGTACAACCAAGGATTGAGCGAGCGGGAACTAGACCTGGGCCCCCTGCTCATATGTATCAGATGAGCAGCTTGGTCCTCAACAGCAGGGCTCTGCTTGAATCTGTTGCCTATTGGCTTATGACTCCTGTTTACCTAAATGGATTGTCTTCTTTGGCCTCAGTGGGAGAAGATGTGCTGGGTAGGGGCGATACCTAGAGGGAACCTCCCTCCTTCCCAGGGGAGAGGGGGATGGAAGAAGAGTAGAGGTTCTTCATGGAGGTACTCAGAGGAAATGAAGAGCTGATCTTGGGATGCCAAGTGAATAAATAAACAAAGTTGTTGTTGTTGTTGTTTTTGTTGTTTTTGTTTGTTGTGTGTGTGTGTGTGTGTGTGTGTGTGTGTGTGTGTTTTAACTGAGTATCTACATTGATTTTAGCCAGCTTTTTCAACAGGGAAAATTTTCAACACTCAGAGTGTGTTCCTTATTTTCGGTGGTACCAGCTGAATCACAATATAATAGCAGGTGTTTACTGTTGTGAAGGAGAGGAAAATGGAGTGAAATCAACCAGAGGTTTTTAATGCCTGCTTTTCCTATTTAGAAGATTGTTACTGATGGTGTGACAGAAAACACAGAGCTATATTAACAGGGTCACTCAGTCACAAAATTCTGTTAATGTGGAAAATGACAAACCAGTACTGCGTGTTGACAAATACGGTCAGTGCTCACCTTTTATTCTTATGTTAGTCTTTTCAAATACTCCTGAAAGGCTGGGAACTAAGTGCACATTCTAGGTAAGATCCTGGAAATCACATGTAATAAATCATCAGAATGTACCAATTCCTCTAGTTTTATTATTTTTACTTTCTCTAAAAATGATGACAGCAAGCACAAGAGTTTCAAATATATGTGCAAGTACAAATCTAGAGGAACACGCTGTATAGAAAACCCCAAAATAAACATGCTCACTTGAAACATTACTAATATATTTACTTTTTTTCTTGGAGCCAAAGACACCAAACACTTATTTACATATTTAAGGATTGTAAGAGCATTTCAGATTTGGTTATCAATGTAACAAAACCTAAATAATTGATTTTTAGCAAAACAGTAATGTGGAAAACTTATTATATAAATAAGTTTATTTTAACAGTGCCCCAAAGTGAATAATTATAGTCACTTTGGTTACCAATGAACTGGCTATAGTGGTTTGGATAAGGCAAATAAAAACAACATTGCTTTGATTTAGCTCAAGTGGAAAAATAAATCTTGCTGCTGTATGGTTTCATGAATTGTTCCAAATGAAGATACGATGAAGATACTATATTCAAGAATATAAAACACATATAATGGGGTAAAGGTTTCATTGAGATTTAGAGACTTGTTATCTCCATCCTTGTTTACATGGTAGAAAGCCCTTAATGGTTATTCTTCCAGTGTGCTGATACAGACATCAATGAAAGTCTTACTACGGAATGTGAAGAAGCTAGATATCTGATCCAATTTCATGGTATCATAAGTAACTGATATGTATGCATGGTTATATAAATACTTTATGACCTTTCATTTTTATTGACTATTGACAAATTTTATATATATATATGTGTGTGTGTGTGTATGTGTATACACTTTTTGAGATTTTACTATTTTTCTACATAGTGATAAGTACTAGGATCTACAAAACACTCTCATTTTGTAAGTTTTGCCCTGACATCTATATGTGTACTGTGGTATACATAGTTACACATACTCATACGTATAACACACATATCGACATACCCACATACACTCATCATAAGTGTAAAAAAAAAGTACAAAAATAGAGGAAGCCTAAATCATTGTTTCACAATGAAGCAATCTTTTGATTCAGTTCTTAATGTTGCGATGACCCCCAACCATAAAATTATTTTTATTGCTACTTCATAACTGTAATTTTGTTATTGTTATGATTCATAATGTAAATATATGCGTTTTCAATGCTCTCAAGTTGGCCTCTGTGAAAGGATCATTTGACAGCTCCCCAAAAGTGGTCATACCCTCATGTTTAGAACAGCTGGCCTAAAGTTCTTTCTTAATATACTATCAGCAGTTCCAGAATAAGAGAGCAAAGGGTGGTGTTACTCCGTTAATATTATACCATACTTTTTTTTTTAAATAGAAAGTTAAAGAATATATTTTCTACAGAACTCATGTTGTTTCTTCTTTCTAGATCATTCTTGTTTGATATTCAACTTACCTACCTGGTGAAAAGTTTTGCCTAAAGCTCCATTACACTGCTAACTTTGCATCACCTTGGCCAGCAATGGCTGCTGCTCTCTGCAGCTCTAGCTTGCTGATGGCTGGGAAGTTAAAGAATTTCCGTTTGCATACAAGATCTTTTCCATATATAAAACATACTGTAGCATACACTGAGCAAATCAATACTGCTCCTACAGAGCATCACAGTCCTGCTTTAATGATTGGCTGCTTATTTAGACATTAGCAATATTACCAATGTCTTGTATTTACAAACATATAAGCCCTCTTACTTTTAACATTAAATTTACTTTTTCCCTGAATGTGCTTAATTTGTACTGGCTCTCCTCGTTAACCCCTATTAACAATTTTCTTATTTTATAGTAATGTTTATTCAATATGAAATGACATATGACTAAATAAATAAAAGCTTATCGTACATTTGAAAATTGTTCAATTAAAAACTTTGTTGATACTGCTGTGGTGAGTATTCTTTTGGAATTTGGTTTCTGTTTTTATAAATGCTATTTAACAAACAGAGAAACTAGTTATATTTAGAAAAACAGATTTTCTGTTTATAACAGAAACTTTTCCTAAATACATTCAGCCTAAGATGAGAATGATGACTCCTCTCTGACATTTAAAATAGTCTATGAATAGGGTACAATTGGTTTGTTAAACTTGGGGGAAAACAACTTATGAGAGGAAATTATATTTAGAGGAAACTTTAGAAAGCACACTTTTAACATTTATGTGTGAAAGCCATCTTTAAGAGCTGAGAAATTAAAATCGGTTGAAATAGATATTAGTTACTTAAATAAATGATTATTAAATAAAACAAATATAGGTTCACACAACTACAGCTGTATGAGTGCAAAAAGCATAGACTGGAGAACAGATAGCATCTTTGGCAATGGCAAATGGCACTTGGAAAACTGAATACTTACATCTAGAAAAAAAATAAATAAAACCTGATTCTTCCCTCTAAACCTGACCACAGATCAACTGCAAATGGATCAAAGATCTCAATTTTAGACCTCAAACTCTGAAACTTCCAGAAGACAGAGTAGGTAATACAATTTAGGATGTAGTCTCATGTAAATTGATTTCTCATCTGCCTTCAATTAAGACTAACAATCGACTATAAGACTCCATAAAATTAAAAAGCTTCTGTAGTAAAAATTAATCTGTTAAGAGACTGGAGGAACAGCATGGAGAATGGGCAAAACATCTTTGCTAGCTGCATACCAGACAGAGAACTGATGTTTAGAATATGTATGAAACTGAAAAATGCCAAACACCAAGATGATACAATTCAGTTTTTAAGAACTGACAAAAATTTCTCAGTGGGATTGAAGCATCCTTATTAGACCTTCATTCTTTTTAAACTTACATTCTGTGAGATGTATCCTGGGTATTCTGTACTTTTTGGCTAATATTCACTTATCAGGGTGTACATACCATGCATGTCCTTTTGGGTCTGAGTTGCCTCAATCAGGATGATATCTTCTACTTCAATCAGTTTGCCTGTGAAATTCATGATATCCTTGTTTTTAATAGCAGAATAGTATTCCATTATGTAAATGAGTCACATTTTTTGTAACTATTCTTTGATTAAAGGACATCTGGGTTGCTTCCAGCTTCTGGCTATTATGAATAAGGCTGCTATGAACATATGTCCTTGTGTTATGGAGAAGCATCGTTTAGGCATATGACCAGGAGCAGTTCAGAGTCATTTTGATTTGCATTTCCATGATGACTAAAAATTCTGACCACTTTGTAAGTGTTTCTCTGCCATTTGACATTCCTCTGTTGAGAATTCTATTTAGCTCTGTACTCCATTTTAAAATTGGGTTCTTTGAGGCTTTGGTGGTTAAGTTCTTGAGTTCTTCATGTATTTTGGATATTAGCCTTCTATTGGATGTAGGGCTAGTGAAGATCTTTTCACAATCTGTAGGTTGCTCTTTTGTCCTATTGATGATGTCCTTTGTCTTACAGAAGCTTTTCAGTTTCATGATGTCTCATTTATCAATTGTTGATCTTAGAGCCTGGGCCACTTGTGTTCAGATCAAGAAATTTTAAAAATGGGAAGAGGAGGGGAAAAAGGGTCAGGATTAGGTATGGTCAGAAACAGGAGAGAAGCCCAGAGGGCCAGGAGAGTGAATAGAAATGTGCTATTTCTCGGTGTGAAGAGACATTCTAGAAAGTCCCAGAGACCTAGGATATGAGAGAGACTTCCTGGCCTCAATGGGATTGACTTTAGTTGAAATGCGCAATGTTGGGGAAAGGGAACCTGAAGAGACCATCTCCAGTAGATAGACTAGATCCCAAAGTAGAGGAATGGAGTTATCTAACCCAGAATTATTCCTGTCTAAAAGAAATACAAGGACAAAAATGGACTAAAGGAAAAGCTGTCCAGTGACTCGCCCCAACTTGGGATTCAGCTCAAGGTTGGGCACTAAAGCCTAACACTGTTACTAATGCTATATTGTGCTTAAAGACAGGAGCCTAGCATGCCTCTCCTCTGAGAAGCTCGACCAGCAGATGCAGATACTTACAACCATTTGACTCAAGTCAGGTACTCCTGTGGAAGAGTTAGAGGGAGGATTAAAAGAGCTGAAGGGGATGGCAACCCCATAGGAAGATCAATAGTCTCAACTAACCTAGAAAACTGGGAGCTCTTAGGCACTAAGCTGACAACCAAAGAGCATACACAGACTAGTGCAAGACTACTAGAAGATATGTAGTAAAGGGCTGCCTTGTCTGGCCTTGGTTGGAGAGGAGAAGCCTAATCCTGTAGAGAATTGAGGCTGCTGGGAAGGGAGATGCCAGGGGAAGGGGGAACACCCTATTAGAGATGAAGTGTAGGGAAAATGGCATGCAGCAATGTGGGAGGGGATACTGGGAAGAGAACAACATCTGGAATGTAAATAAATAAAATTATTTTTAAAAAGAAAAAAGATTTCTCAGAAGACAAAATTCACATGGCTTTAAAAAAAATGTGTAAAAGGTGTTCATCTCGAGGGACGTGCAAATTAAAACCATCTTTAGATTTCATCTTACCCTACAAATTTCATCCTTCATCAAATAAATATCTCATTATAATAGCAAACATTATAGAAAACCACAAACTATCAAAATGCAGAGAATAAGTGATATGGTGTCCAGTAAGTAAGTAACTAAGGATCTGGCATCATAGAAGAAGCAGGAGTGGAGAGATTTGTAAGAGCACGAGGAACAGGAAGTTTGCTGTGAGGCTTAGATTCCTATCAGTGTGAGAAAAGCTATACCCATGATATCTTATCAATATCACTATCTAAATCAGACCTGAACAAGGATGAGCCTGCTAATATGGAAGGAGAAAATTCCATGAGACCTACACCCTAGAGAAAGAATTAAGCAACACAGAGAATGGGATAAACACTCTTCCCCGAAGAAGATCCACTATTTGACTATCCAACACTGAGTTGTCAGCCCTAAAACCATAGACACAAAGGTAACATTATACAGACTGAGCAAGTTGTATTTATGTATCATACATTTATGTATTTAGGAATATGTGTATGTGTGTAACTACAATTAAATAGCTAGAGGTCACAACTTTGAGAAAGGGAAAAATTAACTGGTAATATATCTAATAAAAGGATAATATCCAAAATACATAAATAACCCAAAAACTTGATATCAAGAAAACAAATAATCCAATTAAAAATGAGGTACAAATCTAAACAGAAAATTCTCCAAAAGAAAACTAAAATGACTGAGAAACAGAGAAATGTTCGACATCCTTAATCTTCAGGGAAATACAAATCAAATCTACTTTGAGATTTCATCTTATACAAGTTAGAATGTCTTAGATCCAAAAAAATAAGTCACAGCTCATGCTGTGATGGTGTAAATTAAGGGGAACATTCATTCATTGTTGATGAGAATGCAAGCTTGTACAGCCAGTGTGGGAATGAATGTGTCAGGTTATCTGGAAGCTGAGAATCGATATATCACAAGATTCAGCTGCACTAGTCTTGAACATATACCCAGAGGAAGTTTTATTCTACAAAAGAGCTGTGTGCTCAACCATGTTCACTTCCTCTCTATTCATAATAATCAGAAAATAGAAACAACCTAGATGTCCCTCAATAGATGAATCCATACAGAAAACGTGATATACTTGCACAATGATTATTACTCAGCTATTAAAAAAAAAAAAAGTTACAAGAAAATTACTGTACCTAGAAAATACATAATCCTGATTAAGTGTAAATCCGGCCCAGAAACAGAAATATGGTATGTATGCACTTATATGTGGCTGTTAGCTGTTAAGTCACTTTAAGATATATATATATATATATATATATATATCCAAAGATGCTAGGTATAAGTAAGGGTCTAGGAGGAATCTCGATAGAAGGGAAAATACAATAGATAGTTTTGGTTGGGGAAGGGGAGAAAGGGTTGAAGGTTGAATTGGAAGATTCAAAGGAGAGGGAAAGGAACGAGTGGGAGCAATGGAGGAAATATGGAGAGGGACAGCTAAAACTATGGGCTTTTGAGGAGCTGTATGGAAATTTATTATGGTAGAGGCTTTCTCATCCACACACACACACACACACACACACACACACACACACACACACACACACATACACGATACTTCTAGTACCAGGAATGGATAATTGAATTTGACAAGGGGCCTCTATGGAGTCCCCCATCCCAAACAACTTAGGTTATGGTCAGGCTATTGCTTGTTCTCCAAATAGTAATGCAAAGGTCATATTGATGAAGATACCTACTACTCATGGAACATGGAGAAGCCAAGCTGGTGCCTACACATAGGCTTTAATCCTACAGACTCATGGTTTGCAAAACAAAACAAAACAAAACAAAAAAACCACAAATAAACAAACAAAAAAAGTGCTCTAAACATTTCCAAAGTACGAAGACAAACACCAACTCAGCTACAAACTGTTTTATGCATTACAGCAACCTGCCTACAAGACCTGCAATACTGACACACAAATTGTAGGAGTCGCCAACAAATATCTGATTTGATTTGAGCCCCACTTCATGATTTGGAACTAATGGCTGACACAGCTTGGGTGGCTACAACCTTGAGACTACCCAGGCGAGGGATCTAGAAGGAAACTGAATAATACTATTCCACTAAAGGAACATAGCAACAAAATGACTTCTACTGACATTGTTTCAAACTCTTAGACCTGTGTCTTGCCCAACTATCACCAGAGAAACTTCCTCCTGCAGCATATGGGATCAAGTACAAATTTCCACAGCCAGACAACATGCAGGAAAAGCACAAGAAGCAGAATCATGTGCGGACACAGACATACAAGAATTCCATAAAAACACACAACTGAAAGTGATAAGATGTTTACAAAGAACCTGTAAGATTAAAAACGAAAACGAAAACCAAAACCAAAACCAAATAAAAAAAATGTCCTGACATTATGAGACAAACAACCTCTAAAAATTCCATGGAGTTTGCTGTGTTCACCATTTCCTGCTGGGCTTGAGCCTTACCTTAAAGAAGAGTGGCTTGTTTCTCCAGTGAACTCCCTTAGAGACAGCTACTTTTTATTTGTTTTTATTCTTCTGTTTTGTTTTCATTCCCTTTTTGGCCTTATTTTTTAGATGCCTGGCCAGTTTATTTTCTAATGAGAGATAGAAAGGGTGTGGATTTGTATTGGAGGAGTGAACTGGGAGAAATACGAGGAGGGGAAACTGTAATAAGAGTATATTGCATGAAAAAATATACTTTCAGTAAAAGAAAGATATATATTTAAAGTATATAAGGAAACCCATGAATTTATAAATATGGAAATTGAAACTCAAATAAATTCAAGAACCAGGCCTTTATGAACAACAATACTTTTAAAATGTAGATAAATTTATTACAAAGGTAATTAAGAAAAAAGGAAATTATCCTTTAAAATATTTTTAAAATATTAGAAATGAGGACATTGATAAAAATCACAGATACAAAAAGCATGTTTCAATGCAAATAAGATATCATCTGCTCAATCAGAAAATAAATGACATCATGAAGTTTCAATAATTAAATGGGGACATTTCTGTGCAAGTATAAACTTACAGAGTAATAAAATTTGGCAAATATCCAGAAGAAATTTTAGATACTCATGTAAATCATATGCTTTATACACATGGAGACGCAACCAGCTAGACAAAGAAAAATACATAACTAAAGTATGGCACTTAGGTGATCAATTATAGAAACACACACAGAAATTGCATACACACACACACACACACACACACACACACACACACACACACACACTTTATGTTATAAAATGACATTCTGAAAATGAACCAGTTTATAGCATAGGGAAGTAAAGCATTTTTTATTAAAATTATCCAACAAAAAGCAATGCTGTCTGTTTAGAAAACAGAACAAAATATGATTTGATGAAAAAACAAAATCTACTTTTTAGTTATTAATATCTCAATTATCTCATGTGGTCTTGAGACACAAAAAATAAGGTTTTTAAATGTGTGTGTGTGTGTGTGTGTGTGTGTGTTTGTGTGTGTGTTCCTGCATTGTCTCTGAGGGATTTTAGTTAGAAACTAACTGAATGACAGAAGTTCACATGAAAAAACTGGGGAGCTGGGGTTTGAAAGGATGACTGATGAGTAGCTGTTTCTCTACAACAGATGCAAAAAAAAAAAAAAAAAAAAAAAACCTTGATGATTAGGGCAGGCCAGCGATATAAAGCACAGTGAAATGGAGCTAACTGCAGTAGCCTTTGTTCTGCCACCACTGCTTAAAAAGGTGATCTCATCATCGCTTTGCCGCCTTTATATCAATCTCACCACACACCAGAGGAAAGTAACTTCAGAGAAGAAGGATTTATTTCAGCACATGGTTTCAGAGGTCTCGGTCCATGTGTTTCATTCATTGTGCACTTGCAGCTAGAACTACTCTCTTCATGGAGGACTGTAAGCTACATGACTGTAAAACAGAATAGATCCAGAATATGTGTATCTACTAAAGACAAACTATAAGTGACCTCCTTCCAGATAGGTTCTAGCTTTTTTTGCACCTCCCCCAAATCATACCACATCCTATTACCAGTCTATCAGTCCTAATCCATTGCTGACTAGGTCAAAGCTTTCAGGATCCAGTACTTTCCAAAAACAAGAATGTTTTCATTAATGAAGTGACTGCATTTGTTTCACTCTCCCTCTCTGCACCTCTTTCTCTTCAGTGGTTAGTTCATGCATCTCTGCTTATTTAGAAAGCACACCTTTAGATGGTAAGTGATGATAATAAGTTAATTTCTAGGCAAAGATTGAATCTGAGCTCCTAGGTAGCATGGCTGAAAAATAATGCCACTGAATTGTTTGTAAAGTGCTCTCTCCTTTTTTTATTTTCTCCAATATGTCATTAAATTGACATGAAGCTTTCTGTTCACATTGGCACTAGTACAGGTCCACATCAGATCTTTCTTTTGCCATCATGGTTTTTTTTGTGTGTGTGTGTGCTTTATCTGCTTCCCCCCCCCCCATTTTTTGTTTTTTTTTAAGATAATCAATGTTATCTTTCTATGCTTCAAATTACTTTCTTTCTCTATGATGATTTTCTCACTTTCTGACAAACTGCTTTTTCAGTCATTTTTAAGGCTTATTTTTAATTGTGTGTGTGTGTTTGTATGTGAATGTGAATGTGAATATGAATATATGTATTTGTGGAGGACCGAAAGGCATCTGGACACTCTAGAGTTGCAGCCTCAGGCAGTTGTTTGCCACCACTACCTATACTCGGAACTGAACTTAGGTCCTCTGGAAAGAGCAATACACTCTCTTAGCAGCAGAGCCATCTCTCCAATCCCTTATTTTATTCATTCTTCAAGGCTCAGCTCAGACTTGAAATAATTTGTGCATCTATTTCTCATTCTTTCTTGTCTAGTGTTAGTTATTCTATTCTATTTACTGTCTGTCAACCATATCATTTATTTATTCTGTATCTCCATATACATCTTTATTATCCTAATGCCACTTATTCTGGTCCACAAGTAAACAAAGAGGAAATAAATTGTTAGATAGTAACACTTAGATAAAGTCTTAAAGCACAGCATGAAACATTAAAGTTCAAAATGTAGCACACAGGAATTGAGACATAAAGAGACGTCTCTTCCCACTCACAGCTAAAGAATTTTAATAAAAGTTTTCCAATGAAGCACACTACACTTTCTCGTATCTGTCACCCAGATACAACTGTGATCAAGGTGAAGCATCTACTGCATCTATCTCTCTTTACATGCAGGATCTTCTCTGCAAAGCTCTTAAGACTAAACAAAAGTTTCAGGTACACTTACCTAGTACATATACCAGAACATATTTTTTAAGATTTAGAAAAATTCTTGCAACAGTGTATTGACATTATTACCCCAGACAAATAAATAGTTCTTTTTGGTACCATTGTATATTAAGTCCATATTCAACTTTGCGTAGTTATCTAAAGAATGTCTTATCACAGTTGCTTTGGATGACATTGCAACAAGCTTCGTCCAGTGCGTTGCTGGTTAGAGCTTTTGAACCTTTTTGTTCTTTCTGTGGCATAGTCACTCTTTTTTCTTTTTTTTTTTTAATCCCTTTCTTGGTATTGGATTTTTGTGAAGAGTTCATTAGAGATCCTGCACATTATGTGTTTTTTTTTTTAATTATCATTCATTAATATGTCACTAACGCCCACATCTCTGCTTTTAATAGAGTTAGATGTGAATTTGGGGTAGATTTAGTCTCAAGGTTTGATTTTGTTTGTTTTACAAGTGTACTTTGTAGATAATTTTGATGTCATATTGTTCACATCTCAGGACCAAGTTTCTCATTTCACCTTTATTGATGCCACAGAATAATTACTGAAGACTGGAGCTGGTAATCCAACCCCATCACTATGAAATATCTCTTAAGCTCTATGCTTATGTTTTCATTAATTTATGATCATTGTCTGAATCCATTATTTATTTCATTAAGAATTTTAAGACAGAGATTTTCTGTTGTATCAATTCTTCCACATTTTCACCTGGAATCTTCAGCAAAAAGATTTTCCTTCACCAGCTAGATTAGATCTCTTTACTTACCTGGAAAACAGCACACAATGTGATGGCTTCCTTGTCTTCATAGCTAATATTCTCGTCTGCTGCTTTGGTCCTCACAAAGACACCCTAGAAGACATAACTTGCCCATTCTCTCTTTTGAGATTCATTTTTAATTCCTATTTCTGTGTTTGTTGTGTTTTAATGAACTACATTCATCAGAACTTTGATGTACCCGTTGCTCCTCCCTTGACCTAATGAGGATATTGACTTCTCTTTCATCTTTGTCCACTAATCTTTAAAATGACTTCCCATTCTTATACAAATATCTTTGGATATTTCAGACATGGACCTGGATTCTTCCATATTTTTAAGACATCCAGCGTCTCGGATTTCTCCTTCTAATATGTTGTCATGAATTTTTTTTTTTTCTTTTTGGCCCCAACTAGAAAATATTTGGCTCTAAAAATAAGACATGGTATGAGATTTGTGCTGGGTAGATTTAGGTAAACTTGAAACAAGTTAAAGTCACCAGAGGGGAGTGAGCCTCTATTGAGAAAATGCCTCCATAAGATAGGGCCCTAAGCAAGCATATAGGGCATTTTCTTAATTAGTGATTGATGTGGGAGGTCCAGCTCATTGTGGGTGGTCCCATGCCTGGGTTGGTGGTCCTAGGTGCTATAAGAAATCAGGCTGAGGAAGCCATGTGAAGCAACCAGTAAATAGCACTCCTCCATGGCTTCTGCCTTAGCTCCTACCTCTAGGTTCCTGTCCTGATTGAGTCCTATCCGTACTTCCTTCAGCGACTCAGCACAGTGTTGATGTGTAAGCCAAATAAACTCTTTCCTCCCAGCTTGATGTTCATGGTGTTTCATCACACCAGCAGTAGCAATCCTAACTAAAACAAAGCTGTTAGCATCCTATCTATGCTCCTCCCCACCTTTACCTGGCAACAGCCAAGTAGGCCTGGCCCACTATAAAAGGGGCAGCTCTCTTTCTTACATGGTCATGGCTGGTCTCTATGTCTCTACTCTCTCCCTCTCTCTGCCTTTCTATGCTTTTACTACCCTCTTAACTCCCCTCCCCATGCCCTGAATAAACTATATTCTATACTATACCTTCCTATGGCTGGTTAATCAGGGGGAAGGGATGCCTTGGTATGGGACTGCTGAGGTACCCCCTTTCCCCATACCTCACCATACTCTCATAGAACATATCCTATAGCTCTTTATCTTTTTATAAACACTTCAAAAGCACATAGTGATTTTTTTTATTTTTTTAAAAAACTTAGTTTTATTTATTTGGTGCAGGAGATGGTTAAATGTGATATGTGTCACCGATAATTATCCTAAAATAAAAACAAAATTCCACTAGTCATGCTAAAATAGAATAAAATTTATCTTATAACAGTGCTTAGTATAAATGTATAAATACACATAAAATAACTCATATTACTGTGTATTTATATCAAAATGACTCATATGAAATCAAATACGAAGTGACGATCTCCCCCTCTCTTATTCTGTCCAAGTCAAATCATATGCTGAATTAGAACATTTATCTTTCATATATTCTACATTAAGACACTTTCTGAAGATTCCCCCAAGTTAAAAAAAAAACTAGCAAGATTTAAGAACCAAAAATATATTAACCTAGGGAAACAAAGAAATTATTTCCTAAAATGACCAACACCTGGGTCTGAGAGCTCACTCAATCCATGCTGAAACAGTCAACCCAAGTTTTGGGTTAGAAACAGAAGAGACCAATCCATATGCTCTGTGGGCAGATAAGTACAATTCTTGGACTAATGAAATAATTCAGATACAAAAATGACTCTATGCCGAATGAAATGAGAAATCGAGAGAGCCCACAGGTCCCTTTGTTTCAAGGAAGTGATATCATAGAAGAGTATTTGCATCTGTACTGAACATCCCTAGACAGATTACAGTTTAATGTTGCTGAATGAATTCTTAACAGTTAGCATCAGGACATGGATAAAATACAATTATGGAAAGCCGTATTGTATTTTACATATGTATAAATACATATTGTATTTAACAACATCAACTACACAAAGTGCAGAAAGTAGAATTGTGTGGGGAAAGGGAGAAACACAGGGAAAACAAAATGAAGACACACTGTTATTTTATATAATGAAAATGTGTGATTTTCACTGAATTAAGATCAAGACCAGAGATAGGTCAGATAACTGTTGCACATTTTTTAAAATAGTGATTTACATACTCATGTGCATAGAATATATTAGTTACAATAGCCAACATTGATATTTATTTGGTATTTTTATATGATAGACAAACCTGATCAACAAGTGTATATCACAAAATTAAGATAGGTTGAAACCTCCAGGGCTGCAAATGCCAATTATGTGATAAAATTACTAAAAATTATGGAATAATACATGGTTGAAATGAAAATTAGAAAGTAAAGCCCACCGTTTGTGAGTAATTGGTGTTTCTAGGAGAATAGATGAAAGTAGATTATTTTTCATACATTATAATTTGATTATGGTTTCTCCTCCCCCTAATTAAAAATGAGAATTGAATTTTATAGAAAGCAATATTGATACAGATCAAAAATATGAATGAAATTATTAAAAGACAGAAGAAAAAGTGAGTGAGTGAGAGAGAGAGAGAGAGAGAGAGAGAGAGAGAGAGAGAGAGAAAGTCCTGTGTCAAGACAAAATGTGAAGACTAGGACATAGTAGGATTTTCTCTCTTGAACATTTGAGTGTAGAATTTCAACTTTATACATCTGGATATACAAAAGTAATGATCAGATATTTTGATATGAAACAAGTTGTTTATATATGAAGTAGCCCCAAACAAATGATTGCATATGTATATTTGTTCGTACTTGTGTGGAAATACACACAAAACGGGATGGCTCATCATTGCTGTGGTTCTTGTGCTCATATGGTGCAGGCTATGTCCTCACTGTGATGGCATCGAGGTAGCGGACTCTAAGGTGATGATGCCTCCTATGAGGAAACTAAGTTGTGGCATTTTGCCCAGGAAGGGATCTACGTTGGTCTCGCAGAGTAATTTTTCTCCTTGAAAGAAGATTGTGATAAAGTGAGGCTGCCCAAAATTCTTGGCCTCATGGTGCCCTTTCCCTCTCTTTACCATGCTGGAACCCAAGCAAGGGGTCTTCACCAGAGGCCAGAGAGCCATAATCTCAGACTTGGCTTTCAGCCTCCAGCACTGAACAACAACAACAAGAATAACAACAAACAACAAAATATCCAACCTTACATAAGTATTTTGCATGGCAATAGAAATTATTCTAGAATAGTCATGTTGAGAGTTCTAAAACCTATTTATCTGGAATCCTAGTTAAGGGAAGACCAAGATTGGGAAGACAAATATTTGAAAATTTCGCATTAAGTCACAGAGCCAAGAAGAAATTCAAATTTCAAGCAATACATAGAAAAGATCAGCTGAAAAGAATACTGTGGAACTGCCACAGGCAAAGTATGAATGAAAGTTCACTAGACCCTTCAAAAGATGGTACAATAGCCTACCA
Source organism: Mus minutoides (assembly GCA_902729485.2). Classification (NCBI taxonomy): domain Eukaryota; kingdom Metazoa; phylum Chordata; class Mammalia; order Rodentia; family Muridae; genus Mus; species Mus minutoides. The sequence goes on from LR751226.1 coordinate 165,305, forward strand.
CCTACCAATAGCATTGGTATAAAAATGTGTCCTCAAAACATCTGGTAGGATAGAGGTGGCAACTTGGGAATACATATAAAAGAGGATAGAAAGACATATTTTTAAAGATTCTAAAATTGTGAGAATTATCAGAAGACTGCAACAAAGGGTTGCTTCAGGAGGAAGAAAAAATGGTGCCTGCTAGAAATATAGTAGGGCAAGAATTAATAGAGTGAAAATGCTAGAGTGGGATCATTTCAAGGGGGTGTTACACATGTGGAATGTCAGGAGTGATGGTGGCCCTTATAGACACTATACATTTCCACAACTTGTTGCTATTGAAATAAAGCTTCTTTCTCCCTCTCTCATTCTCTCCCGCTCCCAACCTCTCTCTCATGTGTGTGAGGTGTGTAGCTGTGAGTGCCATAAATATAACATGTGAAAATCAGAGACAGCATGTAAGAGTCAGATTTTCAGATTTTGCCACCCCCAACTGGGTCCCAGGGATGAAATTAGGAAGTCATTACACTTGGCAGTGAACACCTTTATTTATTAATATCTGGATGGCTCAGTGCATGCTGTTTATAAGTCCTCGGCTTTTGAGAAAACCAGTTAAGCTTTTCTTTTTATGACTCTTCTGAACTTCCCCTTCTTAATGAGAACAAATATCTAAATCTACCCCTCCTTCTTCATTTATTTCTGAATACTTCTTTGTGCCCTTGCAGCAAAATATAAAACCTGAATGTTCCTCAAGTAAAGGAACTGCCCACATTGCTGCAAAGCCCTACTGCCTGGCAGCTGTCCAGATCCACCATCTCATTTTGTTGTGAGAGTTTAATTCAGCATTCTCAGATGTTTTCTTTAGGCAGTTTGACTTATATTGCATAGTGTGCAGTTATCAAAAATGTCTTGTGGACACACAGAACTTACAAACTGCTGTTCATGTTATTAAAACTTCTTTTCTTCCAAATCAACAGACAATAAAAATAAATATATAAGCAGCAGAACATACAAAACCACAACACAACAAAGCAACATAAGAATAAAGCAAAAGGCAAATTAATTGCTATAGGAACAAAAATCCATCTAATAAAATCATCATTAGAAATCAAGGGAACCAGGAACAGAATGTAGTGGCTTGTAAATGCCAAGGAAGCATTCTCCCTCTGAGTGTGTGAGATCCCTAGACCCAGACGCATTGCTGTAAAGAAAAGGATGAGCAAATAGAGTTAAAAACTTCAATCAACCTAAAATTCTCAGGAGATATTCAAAAAGTTAAAGAAAAACCTCAAACACAAAACATGTGAATGTGAATTAAAGATTTGAATTATTTTCCTCAAAATCAAAGTAAGATATTGTATCAATTATACATCCACATAGTGCTTGTGAATGATTTATTCATAATTACTATGAGGTCAGTGTGACTCTCTGGAATTCATGCAATGAAGTATCACTTGCCAATATGATGTTGTCAAGAGGTAGGTCCATTGGGGAGATGATTGGTCTGTGGTAATGGAGGTCTCTTGAAGGGATTAGTGCCTGTGAACTTTCCACTCTGTACACATACAAAACGGCGTCTGCAAGATGGCAAATGTAAGATCCATACCAGAGCGTGACAAGGAGGCATCTTCGTCTCTATGTCCAGCCTCTGAAGTTGGAATGATATCATTTTTTTGATTAATTAAGCCACCTTGTCTAGGGTAATTTATGTCAGATACAGAACAAATACTGACAAAGGCAAAGAGAGAGGTGCTAAATACCACACATATACCAAGACATTTAAGAAAAAAAATAGTTGCCGGACAATGAAAATCAGTTAAAAATTTAAGATAGGGATACCCAAGCACCCACTCTGACAACCCTGGCAGAAGGTGAAATGGGGGGAGGGGTGCAAATGACAAATACCCAAGCACCTGCTGCAGGAGCCACAACCGTGAGCAGATATGTGATGGAGAGGCGGGAAAGATGAGGCGTTCAGGGAGAGATGGAAGATCAAGTGAAGCTCAGGGTTTTGTACACTGTGGAGAAGGGTGGAAATGGATACTAAATGCAAGTGAGGAACAGGCAGATATGAGGAAGCCATGGTAAGATCCTGACTCTAGATGCTGCCAAGGGCCATGTCTCTGTCTTGTGGTCTTGCTGCAGCTGGGGTCTGTGTCAATGTCCGTGGCCTGAGTTAGCACCAAAGGCAAAGATTTCTGTGATTTGAGTTGCCACCAGAGACCATGTGGTCATCTGAGAGCTATGCTGCCATGGAGGGTCATTCTGTTCTGAGTGGACTATGCTATCACCTGAGGTCATTAGAACATCTACGCCCAGGATGCTGCAGTGGGAGGGGCACAACTGGGTTCATGGTCCTGTGGCAACCAGGGTCTGGATTGATGTTCTAGGCCCCTGTTGTCCCCAAAGGCCATGCAGATGTCCCTGGTATATACTGTCCCCTGAGGCACTGTTCTGAGCTGGCCCCACTCCTTGCTCAGACTGCATAGTAGAGGCAACCCTGGTGAAAGGAGTGCAGGCAAGCCAGCTGAAGGGAATGAGTGAGGAAGAACTGGCCCCACCCCTTACCTGCTGTGGGATGGCATGGGCAAGAGAGAGATGTCCTCCCTCTTTGCCCTTCATAGCCTGTGACAGGTGGGTGAACTGATCCTGAGCAAATGAGAATGTGAGAGCTAGCCATGCCCCTTACTGGATCTAGCACTTGGAAGAGCTCAGTCTGTACCTTACCTGGGCATCACAGTAGAGCTGGTCCTGGTCCTGTGGGGAGTGTGAGCTAACCCTTAAAGACATGAGAACCAGAAAAGGGTGAGCTGGCTGAGGCAGTGCTGGAGCACTTGCCCTGATGGTGTGCCTGAGGGAGAGCTGGTTGGCTGACCAACTCAGCTACCTCCCCATCCCAGATCCAGGGTTGTGACTTTTCCCACTCCAACATCTACTCCACCTGTGATCTGCTATCACATGTGAAAGGCTAGTCCAAATCTGCAGTTTCTTGACCCAGGACAACTACAGGATATCAGAAAGGAGTCCCTGTGTGGGTCTAGTATAGATAGTGTAACAGAGAGCAGAGGACTCAAAATAGATGAATGACTTATTGCAATGAACATTTGCAAGTAAAGATGTATGGACAAAAGGATATAGTGTGTACACTGTGACACACTACCGCTCCAAGACAAGATTTTTTTTAAAAATAAATTTCTTTATCTTATTTTATTCTGTTTCGGGGGAGAGGTGGCAAGGGCAGAGTGTGGCTATGAAGATGAGTCAGATTGGGGTGCATGGTGTAAAATTCACAAATAATCAATAAAAAAAATGTTAAGTTACTTTGCCTTCATTGTTGGCCAAAACTAAGCCAAACCAACCAACCAACCAACCAACCAACCAACCAACCAACCAATCAAACAAATAAACATAAGAAACACATTAATCCTGAGCTGAAACTCTGGCTCAGCCCCAGATCAACAACAGTTCTTGACTCCAAGTGTGCAGCTGCTCAGACCACACTCAAACATATAGCTCCAATGTTTCCTAAGTGTTATTAGTTTATAAAAACCTCCCAGGAGGCTGTAATGCATAGCTAGAGTAGAGAACTAATGAAATACTGCACAGAATATGAATGCTATTTTAATAAGTTAATATCACATTGTATATTAAACTGTATCCTACAGAGAAAATCCTTTAAACAGCACCTACAAATTATTCATAAAATTGCTCATATAGAAAGTCACAAAGAATCCTCAGTAAAACCTGTAATGTAAAAGTAGTGTAGTCTTAAAGACTCTAATAACAATAGGATGAAATGACATTGGAAATAAAACACAAAATACATTTTAGCCATTAAACATGAAACAAAACTCCAAACTTTAACTTAATATTTAGAAAATAGAACCATGATAAATTATACTGATTTTAATTACTGTTATAATTACTGTGTGTATATATAAAATGTATGACTGAAAGTTTCTTTGGAGAGAAATTAATACTGTTCAATTATTTTATTACTAAATGAGTCTACAACCATACCACCATGAACTCACCCAATTTAATCAGTACTAAGTAAAACATAGGGAAATAAAGAATTAAGCACTTGCTTTGTGATTTAGTCTTTTCTTTTAGTGGGAGGATACACCCAGAGGCGAAAGTAATGCTCTGGTTAAAGTACTTGTCGGTTAGATTTCTTAGTAAACACACTTGGGCCAGCAAGGTGGCTTAATGGGTAGATGCACTTCCTACTAAGCCTGATGCCTGTGTTCAGTCCTCAGAACTAACACAGCAAGAAGAAAATCACAGTCTCCAAACTCTCTGCTGCCTTTCACACCTATGCTTTGGTAAACATATACTCTTCCTCCCTCCACACACTCATGTACACAAAATCCCTCCACACGCTCGTGTACATAAATAAGTGAATGCAATAAAAAGGGAAGACTACAATCCCAGTGGATGAAAAGATGTTAAAATATATGTACTATTTTATTTTTTGCAAATTGTATAAATATACCAGTATATTCTGATCATATTCAACCTCTCTCCTCCTCCTCTTCCTCCTCCTCATATTTTGAAGATCTGTATTATACATCAAACCCATCCCAATTTCATGTTCTCTTTTCTTTTTTTAAGCTATCAAGTCCAATTTCTGCTTCCCATTAACTCATAGATATATGGTCATGCACTGGAGTGCGCACAGCCTACCAGGCAACAAAATATTAAGAAAACTAACTTCCTACCCCTAGATACCATCAACTCTCCATTATCCCTCAGCTATAGGTGACATCTATGAGCCCCTCCCCACTGTTTTACGCTTGAATGTTGATTGACTTGAGCATGTGCAGGCCTCATGCCTGTGAGTTCAAGAGTGTGGCAGTCCTTCCATGATAGGAGGACATTGCTTGTCTCCAGTCTTGCCCAATCTCTGGCTTTTACAGTAATTTCAGTGATTCTTCTGCGATATTCCTTGGTCTTTGGCAGGAGATAACAAAGATTTTATTTGTAACTGAGTACTCCACACTCATACTTTGCATTTGGACCAGTTGTGAAGTTCCATGTACACAAGAAAAAACTTCTTTTATGGGGTTGTACTAACGTAAACATAAAAATACAAATTTAGAGCATGGTTTGATATTTTGTCCATTCAGGAAAATAATAGTTGTAGGTTCACCCATAGGCCCTATGAGCTCCTCAACCAGGGATTTTGGGCTAGTTTTGTAGTACTAGGTATATATTTCCTTCTGTGGAATAGGTCTCAAAACTATTTCTTAAGTGATCATTTACTCCCAAACATTTGGGTTACTATTTTAACAATAGGCATATCTTACCATCTAGGTTATTATTGCAACACATGGGGTTTATAATTAGGTAAGACTGTTGGTAACTCCTGTCTCTCAGTATCATGTATACTACTTTACGATACTGTGAAAGTTAGTCAGCAAGAAGGACTCTTCTGGTTAGTCTTAACTTGATTTCTCCATGTCTTTGGCCCAATGTATATTTGGTCTTCAGCAATAGGGGCTTGCTATCATGGTGGCTGATAAAGAGAAATGGTGATAGCCTAATTTGTTTTGGGAATCTTGTTTAATGATCTCACACTTGGCAATGTTTATGTGTTTTGTTTTGTGTTTGTCAGCCTGTAATTCCAATTAAACATTTTTAGTATAATTTTTAATTTATTTGTTACACTCCATATTCCACCCCTGCCCTCAAATCCACCCTCCACCCCACCCCACCTAGTCTCCACATGGATGTCCCCCTACCCCACCTAACCTCTGAACACCTTGGGGCCTCCAGTCTCTTGAGGGTTAGGTGCATCATCACTGAATGAACACAGACCAGGCAGTCCTCTACTTTATGTGTGTTGGGGGCCTCCTATCAGCTGGTGTATGCTGACTGTTTGGTGGTCTAATCTTTGAGAGATCTCAGGGGTCCAGAATAATTGAGAATACTAGTCTTCCTACAGAATCACCCTTCTCCTCAGCTTCTTTCAGCCTTCCCTAATTCAACAACAGGGGTCAGCTGTTTCTGTCCATTGGTTGGGTACAAATATCTGCATTTGACTCTTTCATCTACTTGTTGGGTCTTTTGGTGGGCAGTCATGATAGATCCTTTTGTGAACTCTCCATAGCCTCAGTAATAGTGTCAGGCCTTGGGACCTCCCCTTGAGCTGGATCCCACTTTGGGCCTGAGCTGGACCTTCTTTTTCTCAGGCTCCTCTCCATTTCCATCCCTGTAATTCTTTCAAACAGGAACAATTATGGGTCAGAGATGTGACTGTGGGATGGCAATCCATCCCTCACTTGATGCTCTGTCTTCCTTCTGGAGGTGGGCTCTGTAAGTTCCCTCTCCTACTGCCAGGCTTTTCATCTAAGGTCCCTCCCTCTGAGTCTTGGGATTTTCTTACCTCCCAGGTCTCTGGTACAATCTGGAGGGTCTCCCAAACCTCCTATTTCCTTAGGTTGCCTGTTTCCAGTCTTTCTGCTGGCCCTCAAGGCTTCAGTACTTTTTTCTTACCCAAAATCAAATCAGGTTTCCCTCTCTGACCCAACTCCCCTTCCACCCAGTTCATTTTCCCTCCCAGATTCTTCCCTCCCTCCTCACTTGGGATTGCTTTCTTCTCTCTCCCAAGTAGGACTGAGGTATCCTCACTTGGGCACTTCAGCGTGTTAAGCTTTGCCACCTTGTACAAAGCTCAAGTCCAAGAGGATCAAGGACCTCAACATAAAACCAGATATACTGAATCTAATGGAAGAGAAAAATGGGAAAGAGCTTTGAACTCATGGGCACGGGGGAAATTTCCTAAACACAACTCCAATGGCTCATGCCAACAACCCAATCAAAAAATGGGATAAAGAACTAAACTGAGAATTCACAAATGAGAAATCTCAAATGGCTGAGAAACACCTAAAGAAATGTTCAAAGTCCTTAGTGATCAGAGAAATGCAAATCAAATTGACCCCTAGATTCCACCTTATACTAATCAGAATGGCTAAGATCAAAACCTCAGGTGACAACACATGTTGGAGAGGATGTGGAGAAAGAGAAACACTCCTCCATTGCTGGTGGGATTGCAAACTGGTACAACCACTCTTGAAAACAATCTGGAGGTTCCTCAGAAAGTTGGAAATAGATCTACCTGAAGATTCAGCTATACCACTCTTGGGAATACACCCAAAAGTTGCTCCACCATGCCACAGGGGCACGTGTTCCACTATGTTCATAATGGCCTTATTTGTGATAGTCAGAATCTGGAAACAACCTAGATGTCCCATGACAGAAGGATGGATATGGTTCATTTACACAATGAAATACTACCAGCTATTAAGAATGAGGACATCCTGAAATTTTCAGGCAAATGGATTGAACTACAAAATATCACCCTGAGTGAGGTAACTCAGACCCAAAAGGACATGCATGGTATGTACTCATTAATAAGTGGGTATTAGCCAAGAAATAAAAGCATACAGAATACCCAATTAAATATTTTTATGTAAATACATTGTGTGTGTGTGTGTGTGTGAGTGTGTGTGTGTGTGTATGTATGTGTGTGTGTTGGAAGCTTATGAAACAATGGATATTTTATTTACAGAAAAACCTTAGGATAACATTACTAGGCAAACAGTAATTAAATTATTTTTTAAAAGTGTATTAGCTTCCATAATTTTATGAAAAGGTAAAACCTATTTTTTTCACTTTTCAGANTATAATATTATAAAAATAAAATTTGCCTATAAATTTTGTCTGAAAAATTATAAGCCCACTTAGTAGATGTAAAGATGCCTACAGAAAATAAATGAAAATGTCTTATTTTAAAATGAGATAATAGTAAATTATTCAAATATGGATAAAGAACAAGTGTGTAATCACATAAAAATATTAAAATCTTGTCTCACTTTTTATGGTAACTAATTATGAAGAATGGATTAAACATGACTGTATTTAATAATGATATAATGGAAACTATAAAAATGGAGGAATATATATATATATATATACATATATACATATATATAATTTTTAAGAATACTATTTCTGTGACATCAAAGACACATAAAATAAGATAAATATTAACAAATATGACTAGGAAAATATTTATAGATGCAATATACTAATATAACATTAGAAAGCGAATGGTGAATTTTTACTTTGTAATGGAGAGATAAAGACTAGGATTTTCTTACTACCTTAACAAATTACAAATGTAAATATATGAGGCAATGTTTTTTTGACTTTGGACAACAGGTTACAGTGACAAGTGATTTTTAAGATAGTTTCTTTCTTTCTTTCTTTCTTTCTTTTTTTTTTTTTTTTTTTTTTTTTTTTTTTTTTTTTTTTTTTTTTTTTTTTTTTTTTTTTTTTTTTTTTTTTTTTTTTTTTTTTTTTTTTTTTTTTTTTTTTTTTTTTTTTTTTTTTTTTTTTTGGCTTTTCGAGACAGAGTTTTTTGTATAGCCTTGGCTGTCCTGGAACTCAGAAATCTGCCTGCCTCTGCCTCCCAAGTGCTGGGATTAAAGGATTTCATGGTTGCAGATCAGGGATAGAGTTTTCCCTGATTGAGGCAACTGGGTCAGTATTTGAGGAGCATAAGGCAGATACAATTCTCAGGACAAAGGATAGGAGAAGAGAGTTGCCTGTTTAAGGAATTCTGGATTAATGATATAAAAGCCTCAGGTATACCAAGAAACTCCAGACAGAAAAGTTAACTTGACTGACAGAACCTGAGGAAGCTTCCAAATGGTTTCCCTCCTATACAACCTGAAGTCCCTGTTCCCCACGCAATATCCACTTCTGCCTCTTAGGAGAGTCTTTGGCCCTTTGGTTGCTCTGATCAAGGAAATAATTCAGCTTTTAAAGGAGCGTGTCTGCTTCCTATTATTTTGTAAGTGGACTCAGTCTATCCCAATCTAGCATGAAGATGAGGATAGAGTCATGAAAATGAATTGGGATGAAGAAAGCAGCAACTTAGAAGTGCTGCGAGACTTCCTTAAATACATACAGTCCTGGAACTAGTTCCTACCAATCAGTATTGTAAAACAAAACAAAACACCAGTGATCAGGGGTCCAGGAAACATTCTGAGCAGCAGGATGAATGATGAATCAGCCTTGGATTGAAAAATGCTCTGTTTGATTTCATTAGATAGTAGAAACAAACTTTAGAAAGAGTTAAACATTTCCAGTATTTTAACTAGAAAACAGAGCAAAGCTAATCATGTAGAAATTAAGTTTTTGTTTTGTTTGTTTGGTTTTTAAACAAAGTGACAGAAAATCCTTTTTTTTTTTTTTTTTTATATGAACAAACTTTTATACTGCTTCACATTTTCGAAATGGTTCTCAGGAATACTTGTCTCACCTTTGGTGGTAGGTTCCTTGCATAACAAATAACCCGAATCAAATAGGAGGAAGGTAATGCAGGCATTGTGGATCCCCCCACACTGGAGCCATAGCTGAGTCCTCTTGTGTTGTAAAAACTGACTCATAGATGGTTGTAAGACAGAGACAGTGATCAGATGTTCAGAGGAGCTTTCAAAAGAACTTTGCTGTAGTTGGACCACGTGCTTGGTGTACTGATGGTTTAAGCTTGTCTCCCTCCAGGTTGATATGACTACCATTGCTTCAAGTTCATAGTGAGAAATGGTTTGTAGCTTAATATGATGTTCAGAGTGTTTGTGTTGTAAGAGGGGTTGCCCTACCTCCTAACAATGGCAGTTTTATTACCTGATAACTGTGCTAGTGTCATGAAAGGTGTGAAATTCTGATACTAAAAGTATTGTACATAAAATCAAAGTGACTAGTCTTACAGCTAAGGACAGCCAAACAACATCACTGACCAGAGAAACACCAAAAGCTACTCTTAGAGAAGACATGTTCAATGATCATAAGGAAAAAAAAAATGGTGTATGATCAATGCTTGTAAACTGTCATTGGCTTAAGATACATGTAAAGGCTCCAATATTTTCATAGAGATATTAAATACATTGATTATTAATAAACATTTTTCTAACACTAATACCATCCAAAGGATATGTAAGTCGATTTCTTATGCAAAACACAATGTCACCAAAATGGCTCAAAAGTACATTGCTGTAATTTGTCAATAATTTACAGAGCTTTTAAAAGTAACTCTTTCCTAATATTAACTAAATTCCTAATTCTGTGCTATAAAATTACATTTTTATACTTAACATAGTATATTAAAAAATAATTTTCTGATTAATTTTAATCACTTGTGGTTAGTTCTTTCTCTTGATAGACATTCTCAAGATTGTATTTTAATTACTAAAACAGTAACTCAACAGAGTTATATAATACTGAATCTTTTAGTTATTTTTCAAAAGAGCATATGGTCAGGAAAACACAAAATCATAAGAGGATAAAATATATAAACTTTAGTTTCCTCCAATCATGTTTATTTAGTCAGTGCAATCAATGATGATATTTCTCACACCTAAGTTACCAGGGTTCTATTTTTAAGATTCATTTTAGATACCACACTTAGAGCAGGATGATTTTGAAATACATGGGGAAATTATTTTGTAATTGCAAAAAGGAAGAGAGATGACTTACCTGGTCCTCAGAGCACTTTATCAGTATCTTTCTTTTCTCTCCTTTCTGATCAGAATTACTGCTTGTCATCAATGTAGTAGCCATGAGCACAAAAAGACTCAAGGATTTGTTTTATTATTGTTGAACATAAGCAGTGCTTTTCTTCTTTCTCCCTAAGGAACATTCTTGACAAAAGAAGGAAAAGATTTGTATAGGGAAAGACAGTCATTAATTGCTTTCTCTCTCCCCTTCCTAGTAGTGAGAAAAAGAGAAAGAGAGAATACAGAATAAAGCAGAAATAAAACCTTTCACAGGAAATGAGATTAGATTCAGTCACCCAGTATGTCTTCTTCCTATTTCCTATAAAAGTATTTCCCTGCTCGAAGTTTATTAAGAAATGATTTCTAGGATGATGTATTTCCTAATCACATCATGTCAGATTCAAATTTTTTGACATGAAAGATGCTATGAAAATTGAAAGATAAAATTAAAAGAAAGCTAGAGGAAAATGAATATTTCCCTTTAGGGTCATTCATAAGATCTTTGCTTCTTAGAAGGGTGATGAAAAATAGAGGTTTATTTCAGGAAATATGGAGTCAATATCAATCTTTATTTAGTGTCTTAGAAATAACACTGTGGAAAAAATGATCCATGACACACAATGGACTATGGACTTTTGAAAGTTCCTGAAAAGATTTCCTCTGTCAGTCATTTACTAGAAGCTGGAGTGCAAGAGACTTCAATTGGCTATCTCTAAGGGACAAAGCCGTGGACTTCAACATTTGAAGTAACCAAATACAATTCTAATCATGTCCTCACAAAGCAGATTCAGAGTCTAAATATGACTTTCCAACTCAAAGAAAACCTGTAAGCAGAAGAGCCACACTATGTGACAATGGTACAGTGCTGGCACTCCTCTGTGGAAGTAACCAGGCTTCCACACAAATCTGGTGATTAATCCTTTCATGGTGTTTGGTTCACACACTGGCTGTCACACTGTGGGAGCATTGATTTGGAGAATACAAAGTAGTTACTCTTTTACTGAGAGATTTAGACTTGGCCTTTGATAAATACTGACCTCTTAAGTCTGTGTCTTGAAGGTGGACTACTTGATTTTATGCTGTGAGGTACAAATGAGCTTTTGCAGTCGTGAGTAGAATGTTATGACTTGAACTTCACTCTGAAGTGTTCCCCCAAAGGCTTGCATGTAAAAGGTGTGGCTGATGGACTTTCTTGTACCCGGGAACTGGTTTGACTTTGAGGCAGTTGGTCTACTAAATCCAAATTAGTTTGTTGAAGGAATAATCCTGAATATAATATTGAGACCTTAGACCTTCTTTCTCTGTCTTTGCTTTCTGGATGCTATAAGACAAAATTTTCTCTGCTAGGAACTCCTGCTCTTAAGACATACTATGCTGTCACATGCTTAAGTAACTGAGCCAAATGACCAAGGATCCTAATCACTGAATTTGTGAGCCAGAGTAAACCCTTTTACATCCACTAGTCTGAAGTATGTATTGCAGTGAATACATCGAAGTATATTCCCTAAGTCACACTGACTAGATGAAATAAATACTCTTAGATCAACTGTTTTATAATTCTTAGTGACAAAAAAATATATAAATGTAACTAAAACAGACAACAATTTAACAAATGATGGAGGATACCTCAACACTTTGAAATGATAATTATCATTACATAAGCTGGATTTGAATTTATAATTCTCTGATCTTTACCTCTCAAGTAGGATTACAGACTACCATTCCTGGCAACAACACTATATAAAAATGAAGGTAATTCCTGTCAAAAAATATGAAGTATCTCCATTATATACAATATATCCTATATTCTATATAATCTATATATCTATAATTGATATCTCCATTATTTACTATATCCATTATATTCTATGTACATTATATAAAAGAGGGGCATGTAACAGTGCAAAATGTTCCTTTCATTGAAAATAAGATACATGTAAATATGTACATGAAAACTTATATGCTTAATTTAATAGAACATGAAAAGCTTTAGATAAAAGTTATACAAAATAAGATGAACAAGGGCACTGCTTTGGTGAAAATCTCCAAGCCCAGCATAGGCTGAAAAGAAGCTCTTAATTTCAGTCAGTAGTCCAAACAAGATGAGTAAAAGCAGTTTATTTGGAAACTAATAAGTATTATAAGAAAGTAATTTTTAAGGCATAAAACTGATATTTTGAGAAAAAAGTAATCATAAAATCAAAACACATAATGTATATTTAATCTGAAATATATTCAGAAGCTCTGAATGTATATTTTTTCTTTATCAAAAATTAATTTCTGGAGCCCAAAGATATGGCTCAGGAAATAAAACTCCTCCATGGGGACCCAAGTTCTTTAGTATAAAGGATGACTGAAGTCCATATAAGCCTGTTTTGTTTGGCCTGAAATAGTCATATCAAGGTTCCCTACCTCAGACCCATGACAGTGACAAAGCCTTCCAGATGTGGGTCAGGCTGGAAATTGGAAGAGCTGACTTCTGGTTGGAATAAGAATGTTGGCAGTGTGTACAAAACTAACAACAGCAGCTCCCTCCTTCTACATGTTTATAGCCAAGGGCGCCCACCCACAGAGACTTCCTATTGAGAATAGTGTAGTCCACAACCTCTGGTGTACCTACTACAAATGCTGCAGTTTCAATTCTGATGGAGGTGCATAGTAGATGCCTGTCATCAGAGTAAACAAAGCTTATCTTATCCCAGTTTCTTAGTATGTGTGCTTGTGTCTAACCTTTCTTTACTTCTTACTGCCCCAGTCAGGTTCCCAAGTCCTTGATGTGTCTCTTAGTTAGGGTGTTACTACTCTAAAGAGACATCATGACCAGGGCAACTTTTATAAACGGAAGCATTTAATTGGGGCTGGCTTACAGTTTCAGAGGTTGAGTCCATTATCATCATGGCAGGAAGTATGGCAGTGTGTAGGCAGACATAGTGCTGGAAGAACCAAAAATTCTACATCTTGATTCAAAGACAGCAGAAGGGGACTGTCTTCTGAAGGCATCCAGAAGGCATCCAGAAGAGGCCCTCTACACTGGGTAGAACTTGAGCAGTAGCAGACCTCAAAGCCTGTCCTTACAGAGACACAGTTCCTCAAACAAAGCCACACACCCTCTGACAAGGCCACACTTCGCAAGCATATTCAAAGCACCACAATGTGCTGCACATTGCACTGGTACTGTTTTTGAAGAAGATCTGAGTTCAGTTCCCAGCACTCATGTCTGGCAGCACACAACTGCTTGTAAGCCCAGCTTTAAAGATCTAAGATATTTACGGGCTTCCGTGGGCACATGCACATACATTAAAAACAGAGAGATACAAACATATATGCACAATTAACAATAAAATAAAACCTTAAAACTAAACTTACTTTTGAAGAACTCTTGAAGAAATGGCAACAGCATGAGGATGTGTAGCTCGAGTGCCCAGATGGACGCATTTAAACAGCATTTGAAATACGATGGTGTTATTTGGAGAATGAATGACTCCATGTGGAGGCTGAGAGGGACCTGGGAGAAGAGGAAGAATTGATACAGGATTATAAAGTGAATAAATAAATATGATTTTAAAAGAAATCATTTTAAAACTATTGCACCAATAAACTTGTTAGACCAAATTTGTATTCATTATATAAATAAACTTCTTTTGCAATGACTGAAAAATAACTTCCAGAATAAACTCTGGTAAATTTCAAAAAAAGAAAATAAACAGAATGGATTTACAATGTATTTTTGAGATTAAGACCAGAGTCACTGCCAAAGTCAAAGTCGCCATAGAAGCACAGTCTCAAATACAGAGAAAATCTTTATTTTCTGCTTGAAAAGGAATAATGAACATAACTGGTTGTAATATATTGAATATGTTTACAAATTGCATGTTTTTATGCTACTAAAATAAAATAACAAATGAACTAACAAACTTGGGAATGTGATAGCCAAAAGAAAGTAAAGCCTCCCAGGACTCAGGGAAGGAACCGAGATATCAATCCCTTAGTGGAAATATTTACTATAAAAGGATAAAATTTATCATGCCATTCACTTACAAGTAATAGTTCTTTGTAATCACTGATTGGATTATGTTTCACAAAGTATAATACCCTTTCTTATTAGGTAAATCTTTTATAGTAAAGTTTAAGGGTACTCTTTTAACTAAAATCGGTCAATGACAATCACTTATTTTTGTACTAACAGTGTATTATTCGTTGTCTAACTCCCGGGAGACTAGTTAGACTCGGTGTGACTCATCTTCAGTGAAAGAGAAATACTGAGACAACATAAATTCCACAGCAACATTTTTTGTTAGTAGATATTTACTTTATTTACATTTCAAATGTTGTCCCCTTTCCTGGTTTCCCACAAACAACCCTCTATCACCTCCCCTGTGCCCCCTGCTCACCAACCTACCTATACCTGCTTCCTGACCCAGACTTTCCCCTATACTGGGGCATAGAGCCTTCACAGGACCAAGGGCCTCTCGTCCCGTTGATGACCGCTAGGCTATCCTCTGCTACATACGCAGCTAGAGCTGAGTCCCACAATGTGTACTCTTTGGTTGGTGATTTAGTCTCTGGGAGCTTTGGCGGATACTGGTTGTGTCATATTGATGTTTCTCCTATGGGGCTGCTAATCCCTTCAACTCCTTGGGTCCTTTCTCTACATCCTTCATTGGGGACGCTGTGCTCACTCCAATGGATGACTGCAAGGATCTACCTCTGTATTTGTCAGACACTGCTGGAGCCTCTCAGGAGACAGCTATAACAGGATTCTGTCACTAAGCACTTATTGACATCCACAAAAGTGTCTGGGTTTGGTAACTGTATATGATTTGCCTCTGTAACTCCTTCCACGGATATTTTGTTTCCCCTTCTAAGAAGGATCGAAGTATCCACACTTCTTGAGTTTCATGTGGATTGTGAATTGTATCTTGGGTATTCCAAGCTTCGGGGCTAATATCCACATATCAGTGAGTGCATACCATGTGTGTTCTTTTGTGATTGGGTTAACACATTCAGGGTTATATTTTCTTGTTCTGTCCATTTGCCTAAGAATTTTTTTAGTTGTTGAGAATAGTTTTTGCTATCCTAAGTTTTTTGTTATTCCAGATGAATTTGCAAATTTCTCTTTCTAACTCTGTGAAGAATTGTGTTGGAATTTTGATAGGGATTGCATTGAATCTGTAGATTGCTTTCAGAAGGTGGCCATTTTTACTATATTAATCCTGTCAAACCATGAGCATGGGAGATATTTCCATCTTCTGAGATCTTCCTCAATTTCTTTCTTCAGACACTTGAAGTTCTTATCAAACAGATATTTCACTTGCTTAGAGTCACACCAAGGTATTTTATATTATTTGTGACTATTGTGAAGGGTGTTGTTTCCCTAATTTCTTTCTCAGCTTGTTTATCCTTTGTGTAGCAGAAGGCCACTGATTTGTTTGAATCGATTTTATATCCAGCTACTTCACTGATGTTGTTTATCAAGTTTAGGTGTTCTCTCATGGAGTTTTTGGGGTCACTTAAGTATATTATCATACCATCTGCAAATGGTGATATTTTGACTTCTTCTTTTCAAATTTGTATCCCTTTGATCTCCTTTTGTTCTCTAATTGCTCTAGCTAGGACTTTTAAGTACTAGAACATGGGGACCTTTGTCTAGTCCCTGGTTTTACTGGAATTGCTACAAGTTTCTCTTCATTTAGCTTGATATTGGCAATTCATTTGCTGTATATTCCTTTTACTATGTTTAGGAATGGGCCTTGAGTTCCTGTTTTTTCCAAGACTTTTTATCATGAAGGTATATTGGATTTTGTCAAGTATAGTTTCAGCATCTAAAGACATGATCATATACTTTTTCCTTTGAATTTGTGTATATAGGGGATTAAATTGATTGATTTCAGTATATTAAACCATCCCTGCATCCCTGGGATGAAGCCTACTTGATCATGAGGGATGGTCATTTTGATGTATTCTTGGATTCTGTTTGCAAGAATTTAATTGAGTATTTTGCATTGATATTCATACAGGAAATTAGTCTAAAGTTCTCTTTTTTATTGTGCCTTTGCGTGATTTAGGTATCAGAATAATTATGGTTTCATAGAACATATTGGGTAGAGAACCTTCTGTTTCTATTTTGTAGAAAAGTTTGAGGAGTATTGGTCTTCTTTGAAGGTCTAATAGAACTCTGTATTAAATCCATCTGGTCCTGGGCATTTTTTGGCTGGGAGACTATTAATGATTGTTTCTATTACTTTAGGGGATATGGGAGTGTTTATATTGTTAATTTGATCCTGATTTAACTTTGGTACATGATATTTGTCTAGAAAATTGTCCATTTAATTCATATTTTCCAGTTTTGTTGAATATAGGCTTTTGTAGTAGAATCTGATGATTTTTTTTTTAATTTTCTCAGTTTCTGTTGTTATGTTTCCCTTTTCATTTAGCCAACATCAAACTGAATGGAGAGAAGCTAGAAGCAATCCCATTAAAATCAGGGACTAGACAAGGCTGCCCACTTTCTCCCCACCTATTCAATATAGTACTTGAAGTCCTAGCCAGAGCAATTCAACAATAAAAGGAGATCAAGGGGAAACATATTGGAAAGGAAGAAGTTAAAATGTCACTGTTTGCAGATGATATGATAGTATATATTCGGCACCCCCAAAATTCTACCAGAGAACTCCTAAACCTGATAAACAGCTTCAGTGCAGTAGCTGGATATAAAATTAACTCAAACAAATCAATGGCCTTTCTTTACACAAAGGATAAAAGGGCTGAGAAAGAAATTAGGGAAACAACACCCTTCACAATAGTCACAAATACTATAAAATACCTTGTGTGACTCTAACTAAGGAAGTGAAAGATCTTTATGACAAGAACTTCAAGTCTATGAAGAAAGAAATTGAAGATCTCAGAAGATGGAAAGATCTCCCATGCTCATGGATTGGCAGGATTAATATAGTCAAAATGGCTATCCTGCCGAAAGCAATCTACAGATTCAACGCAATCCCCATCAAAATTCCAACTCAATTCTTCACTGAGATAGAAAGGGCAGTTGGCAAATTCATCTGGAATAATAAAAAGCCTAGGATAGCAAAAACTATTCTCAACAATGAAAGTACCTATGGGGGAATCGCCATGCCTGACATTAAGCTGTACTACAGAGCAATTGTGATAAAAACTGCATGGTACTGGTACAGCAACAGACAGATAGATCAATGGAATAGAATTGAAGACCCAGAAATGAACCCACACACCTATGGTCACTTGATCTTTGACAAGGGAGCTAAAACCATCCAGTGGGAAAAAGGACAGCATTCAACAAATGGTGCTGGTACAACTGGCGGTTATCATGTAGAAAAATGCGAATTGACCCATTCTTATCCCCCTTTTACTTACACACACACACACACACACACACACACACACACACACACGTTACTACATTTCATTGGTTGGCTATCAATAGACAAATTAATGAAAAATTTACAAAAGAGCAAGCACATTTTCTTGGATGCAGTTACTATACCATTATTGGCTTCAGACACTTTTAAATAGAGAGGTAGGTCATGAGAATTGAGACTATGAATTAGACCTGTGTTCTAAATTGCTAATGAAATAGACACTATGGAATTTCAATAGTGCAAATTACTACAAGAAATGCTTTTAATAGATAAATACACAAAAAAAGGTAAATTTTCTAAACTCATGTGATAGAAAATTATTTCAAGATAAGGGGCTTTAAAAAATCATCCATCCTTCTCAGTAATTAACTTATTTTGGTATTGGAAAAGTCAGTACTCAAATAGAGGCAAGAGATCAAAATGCATGTGCTGTTGAAAATAACAAGACTACAAGACACAGCAAACCAGTGTGAGTATTCCCAGGAGGACAAAAAAAAAACATTGAATAGATTAAAGCATGAAGTTGAGACTCTATATGGACCTCTATTGGAAAAAAATGTGAGAATCAGTACAAATAAGCTGCAAGGCAAGCCAACTAGTGTTGAACCATTTTTGCTGTGAGAGCAAAGACAGCATGCACACACAAGGGGGATGTAAAGTCATACTACTGTAGATAATGACACAGCCTCAAGTCATTGATCAACACAACAAAACAGCAAAGCACTGTTGAAGAATAAAACCATGTTAAAGTCAAATGGCTTTTTTTTTTTTATCTCAAATGTGGTATAAACATTTTATATGCACATTGGTTTGCATGTTTAAAATATATAAGCAAAATCTGCAAAGTTGCATATTTGGAAAGGATGCCACCACCCAAGTCATTACATGATAGGGGAAGCAGGTATTTGGTGAATCACTCATGTACTTGCCTACCACTCATCTAATGAATAATTAAACTCCCTGCCCTGACTTGAAAAACACATGGTAGGCTAGTGTGTGTCAAAACAATGGGTACACATTTTTCTTTCTTTCTTCCTGTTTTTTTTAATTAATTCTTGGATTTTTTTTTTTAATTTTTAAGCTAAACACCCTTCTGAACACAGTTAAGCCTGGACACACACACACACACACATACACACACACAGTATTTTAATGAAATTCTGGACCTGTGAATAATTTTGTAAAGTTTATATCCCTCAGCATATTTTTTAGTGTCTAGTCTTCCTTACATATTTTAAATAACTTTATCCTGGGTTTATTCAGAACTCTTCCTAACTAATTAACTGAATAGTAGCTTCCATCAGCATCTGTGACCAACCCTATGAAGAGCAGAAACTCAGATAATGGGCTTAAAACATAAAAGAAATGTTGGTATTCACTTTAACCAACGGCTAGCTCTCAGAAGCTGGTTTTTCAACACATTCAAACTGGTGTCCTAATTTGAGGATAAATCCCTCAGTTACTTTAATGTATCTTTTGTGTCCGAGATTTAATAAAGCATGCTTTGGAAAGAGAAAATCAAGCAAAAGTATTTGATTGTTTGTATTAAATGAACTATTTTTAAGTAAACATCTTAAAGGATTCTTTTCTATTTCTTATCCTGTATTAATTTTTTATTTGTTTATTGTAACATTTAAAAAATGACAAACCATACTGAGTGTAAACTTTTCCCATTTGGCTGATTACGAGGACATATTCAAACAACAGATTGCCTGGATTAAGTTTCAATAAGTTAAACATAAAAATAGGATTAATTAATGTTTTCTACTTGTTTGAAGTACTTTCATCATCCAATCCATGAAGAAGGGATGGGAGTTGCACACCATTCTTCTCAGTTAAATAATTAGTCAGATCCACTTAGCATCATCCTTACATAGAGAGGTATAATCTTAAATTTAAAACAGTGCTGATTCATTTGGCATCAACAATGAAAGATATCAATAAAAATTAAGAAGTGAGCCAGATGGCATGTAGGAATTTAGTTTAAGGAGAAGCAGTAGACACAAACTAGCTTGTCATAACGGTAGGCATTGGAGATCAAATGATGTTTGTGGGGTTTGTTTTGTTTTTATCTTTATTTCTTTGCAGATTTGCTTTTAAAATTTGAGAATTATTTTTCATAAAAGTATTAGTGCTTTAAATAGGAAAAGTCTGTGACCCAAGATGTGACATATAGTGATAAAAATTGTGGGTTAATTGCCAAACGAGCTTCATCTTGTGTGTGGGATAATATGCTGTGTTGCATGCAGAGGCAATTGGAGGTTTAAGACATTTGGTGTTGTATATCAATCTTGTTAAATCAATCATTACAAATTATCTCAGAAAGGTGCCCGTAATTCAGTGGCAGAGTTTAAGTGGAAATTGGCAAGGTTCACCCAATGAAAGTAACAGAGTTTTATTTTGTTGTTGTTGAAAAGAATTCTCAAACAATATTCAAGAATATTCACATATAACAGGCAATATTCATTCAACTAAACCCCATTTGCCTTGTACAGATTCCTGTATCTTGCATAGAGGTGGTTTGGTTTATTAAGATTTATGGGAGAGAGCCAATCCCTAACACAATTAATGATATTTTGCTATGCTTGCAGAAAGAAGCCTAGCATAACTGGCTTCATTCAGCAGCTGATAGACACAGTTGCAGAGACTCACAGCCAAACATTACGCTCAGTTCAGGAGTTATGGAAGTATTGTGGAAAGGAATCAGGAAACCAGGAAGGTTAAGGACACCACAAGAAGACATACAGAGTCAACTAACCTTTTTCCATGGGTGCTCCCAGAGATGAAAAAAATCAACCAAAGAGCATGCATGGGCTGCATATAGCCCCCCTACACATTTGTAGTTGATGTCCAACTTGGTCTTCCTGTGAGTTGCATAACAATCGAAGGGTGCTTTCTCTGATGATGTTGCCTACCTTTGGATCACCTTCTTGGAGTTGGGCTGCCTTGACCGGCCTTAGTGGGAGAGGATGCCCTTAGTCCTGCTGGGACTTGATGTGTCAGGGCAGATTGTTACCCATGGGAGTTTTCTCATTCTCTAGGTAGAAGGGAAAGGAGTGATGGGAGGAGCAGTTGTATGTGAGGCTATGAGGAGAGGAGGGAGGGAGACTGTGGCTGAGGTAAAGTGAATAAAAACAAATTTGCTGAGAAATAATACTTAAGAGGTTAATAGATCTAGGTTACACGTCTTGTAGCTTGCTTTCTTGTTTGTAGTCATTGACAATTCCATTCCGTGTGAGTTTCTGCAGATTCTTTGCATCCTGATAGACACATTAGTCACTATTATGCCTGTAAGAAAATGTTACATCCATAGCCTTTCTCTTGTTAATAGTTTTAATCATAATGTATCACCGGTAGCCTGAAATGATAGCTACAAAGTTCTTTGATTTTCATTTATTTATTTGTTTGTTTGTTTATTAGCTTTTTGTTTTTTAATTGGATATTTTCTTTATTTACATTTCAAATGTCATCCCCTTTCCTGATTTCCCCTCCAAAAACCCCCTCCTCACTCCCCCCTCCCCCGACTTCTATGAGGGTGTTCCCCCACCTACCCACCCACTCCTGCTTCCCCATCCTGGCATTCCCCTACACTTGGGCATAGAGCTTTCATAGGACCAAGGGCCTCTCCTCCCATTGATGTCCAACAATGCTACATATGCAGCTGGAGCCATGGGTCACTCTATGTGTACTCTTTGATTGGTGGTTTAGTCCCTGGGAACTCTGGAGGGTGTGGTAGGTTAATATTGTTGGAGCAGAGACTGAAGGAAAGGCCATGCAGAGACTGGCCCACCTGGGGATCCATCCCATATACAGTCACCAAACCCAGACACTATTGTGGATGCCAAGAAGTACTTGCTCACAGGAGCCTGTTATAGCTGCCTTCCTGAGAGGCTCTGCCAGAGCCTGACAAATGCAGAGAAGGATGCTCACAGCCAACCACTGGACTGAGCACAGGGTACCCAACAGAGAAGTTAGAGAAAGGACTAAAATTCTTTGATTTCTGATTCAACCATGAGCTTACTCAGAAAGGAAGAAAATGAAAAGATTCCATTTCCTCAGCCCCATCGAGATTTCAATGCCATTTATTTCATTTATCTTTCAAGCAAACTTAAGATTGCNAGGATGCTCACAGCCAACCACTGGACTGAGCACAGGGTACCCAACAGAGAAGTTAGAGAAAGGACTAAAATTCTTTGATTTCTGATTCAACCATGAGCTTACTCAGAAAGGAAGAAAATGAAAAGATTCCATTTCCTCAGCCCCATCGAGATTTCAATGCCATTTATTTCATTTATCTTTCAAGCAAACTTAAGATTGCATGCTTCTCTGCACAAAAGGTCTGAGGGAAGTCATCGCCATGGCCCACATCTTCTTATACAAATAGGAAATGTTTATTTCGGCTTCTTCTTTTCTTCTCATACAGATTGATAACTATGCATAAAGCACACACATAAGCACACCAATGTGCATTCCCACACATGTATCTTGCTGTAGTCCAACAGACACCAATTGTCAACGCGTTGCCCCTGCTCCTCTTTCCTGTAAGCAGTGTCCTGGCAGATATCAACAAAGGACAACTTTCACAAAGTGAAATGAACAGAATTAGAACTCCTCTCTGGCTTCTTCAGAGAAGGCCCATTGAGGCATAGATAGTATGTTTACATATGATTGGACTCAGGCTTCTGATTTTCTTATGCAAAAACTAAAAGAGAACTAGTCCATCTAAATTGATAAACATAATACCATATCACAATAACCTGCAATGGAAGACACCCTGTCTGGTCAGTGTACATGTGCCTGCTCTGGCTTCATTTAGACAATGTTCATTTTCCTGGGTGGATCTCATTAGCTGGAGGCCAGCAGCAGGCTTCCCTGGCTGAGAACATCTTGACTTCATGAATGGCTGCTGCTGTGGCTGTGTGATGAGGGCAGATGGACAGAGGACTCAGGCTATGAAAACCTTTTTCAGCTACTTATAAGCTGCTTTTGGGACATCAGTCTACTTAATGGCCCCCGTGCCCTATTGTCCAACCTGAATCTGAGCCGAACCCAGCCATCAAAGCTGAATTTTTAAAAAGCATGGTGATCTCACATGAAACTATTTTCGCTATTTTAATTTTGATAAAGCATCACTGAACAGCCTAAGAGCCCAACTTGGCTCCAGAAAGTATCACAGTAATGTACAAGCACAGCTAAAAAGAAATTTCAATTTTTTCTAATTGGCCTTCATATGAAAATGAGGAAAGGCTTTCAGCCTACTAAATTATTCATTGTTACTATGTGTTCTCTAAATTTATTACTCTTGGCTGATGTACAGATTTAAATATAAAATAAACAGTAGAATTTAAAGTGAAATGCAGTAAATAGAGCTGGTGTTGGCAATGACTGTGCAGACACTGCCATGTTTGTGAGCCTTTCACAGTGACTTCAGTCATCAAACTTGTCTTGGTACAAAGTCGAATGAGTAAAGTGAGCAAAACAGATCTAAATGATCCAGTATTCCATGTCTGGTTGTACGACTCCTTAGGGGTACATAATCACATTTTTTTTGGTTGTTAATTGCTTCACACATACTCCTGTTTTTAACACTTTTGCAGCAAATTAGACAAGACGACTAAATGTGCTATGGAATTGGTGTCAAAGATCACATCTTGCCCCACTTGGGTTTTGCACTGTTGTGGTTTATTAAAAGACAGGGAGGGGGAGGAAAAGCAATGAATGTAAAATTAGATGGAAAATATCCCAAAGTCATTTTTAAAAGCAAAGTTTTAGTTTGACCATTGCCCTCGTATATTTTTTAAAAGGATTATTTCAACAGAGTATTTCTTTTTAAATTAAAATTTTTAGCTAGTATACAGAGCCATGCAATGCATCTTTATACACCTATGTCATCTTACACTTCCCTATCTGTCCCCTCCCCCACTGACTGCACTGGCTGCCCCTTTTCTTCTCCCCATCCCAAATAATCCTCCCTTCCTCCCTCATGCTCCAGTTCATTTCTTATAATCCATCTCTGCCCCACTCGCCACCTTTTTCAAATGTTTTCATTTTCAGACACAGGTGTTCTCTTCCCTTGAGACTTTCAGAAGATTTACTTAACAACAACAATGATTATGTATCCGTGCAATAAAAAAAAAAGAGCACTAAATTATACTCATTGAACACTCCATGTCTTGGATGTTGTTGAGCTGAGAGCATTACCGGGAAAAGTTTTGTACAGCCTCCACAAAATTACTGTAAGTTATGATAATTAAGCCCTTGCCATGGATGAGGAAGCTTACATCTAAGATATATAATTTCACAAACATATGACGGTTAGGAGTTCTTGTACTGGCATTTGGGTCTGATGGTAGCCATGCAGCATGTTAGAGCATGTTAGATGTGTTTTGGACTCAGAACATATTTACCTGCTTCTCATCATATTTACAATGAAATAGAGGCAGACCCTAGGCTATGAACCTGTTCTACCCACTCTCATCTCCTGGAACTCAACCTTTCCATGCTGGAACAGCTTCCTTGATTCATCTACATGAGAAATAGTGATCCTGGAGACTTCGATGTACTGCCACTCCTGAGTCAGTTTTTCCTCATCTGTTTTCTTGAGTTTCTTCCTGTACTTAACTAGCCCAGATGATGCACAGACCGTAATGACCTCAGCATTCCTTCAAAAGTGTACACTTTAGTTTCATCCTTATTTGTAAGAATTACTATCTCACTTTGTTGTATAATAATAGTTTTATCATTTCCACATGAAACTTTAGAAGAACTATTAACTGCTTTTCTCTCTTGGCATTTATGTCTCTTAGCATTGTCAGATACTATATGAGCTAAACCTCAGGAGGGAGGCTTCCAAGTCTGCTTCATCCTGTGTCTGAAGTGTATGATAGCTTCAGTGATACAGTTTTACCTTCAAGTTCTGGAAAGCAACTGAGGCCAATAGCAGTAGTCTACGTTGTTTTGGGAGTCTCTTGGACTCTCCTGACCAACAACCATAAGAGAGGTTTCCCATGCCCACTTCTAGCAAACATACAAATGAAAACTACAATTGTTCTAAGTGCATAAGGTGATATCAACATTTCTCTCTCTCTCAAATATATATAATACATCTATTTGATATATATATATATATATATATATATATATATATATATAGAGAGAGAGAGAGAGAGAGAGAGAGAGAGATAGTAATATCATATGCATCTAGAACAATATACAAAGAAAGAATAGCTGTATTAAAATAAAAATATGTGATTCATACAACTTCATAAACCCTGAAGATTTCCAGAAAATTTAAATGTACTCTCTTGATAGTGATTAAAATTCTGCTCTAAGATTGTATATATGTGATTCTAGACATTTACATGGAAGCCACGATACTAAGTCATTATCCAGATGTTTTCAAAGAAATGCCCCAGATGGTAGACACTGTGTTCGAAAGAACTAATTTGAGAAATTTTAAAGAATTTGTATTAAGCTGAAATATAAAACACATTAAAAACAAATGAGAACTAATAGTGGTCTGGTTCTGTTTTAGTTTCCCTAATCTATTACTTTTCCTTATTTCTTGTTTATTTTGTAAAGTAGCCTTTTTTTAATTGTGAATATAATTATATCATTTTCTCATTTCCCTTTCTTTCATCCAATTCCTTCTATATCCCTCACCATATTCTTCGTCAAATTCATGGCCTATTTTACTTTAATTATTGTTACATATGTTTGTGTGTGTTCCTAAACATAACAATACCAGCTGCTCGGTTTATATTTGTTCATATATATTTTCAGGGCTGACCATTTGGTACTGGATAACCAATTGTGCTCTTCCACAGGGGAAGACAACTTTCCCACTCTCAGCATTCCTTAGTTTTCTGTAACTCTATATGCAGGTTGAGGCCTCATGAGCTTTCCCTCTTCTAATTAGCATAACTATTGCTGTCTTCTTTATTCAGGTAATGTTTAGGCAGTCATCATGTTGATGAAGCTTCCTGTGTATATCCTCTCTGACATTTCCAAGAGACCCAATATCACAGTGACATTTCTCAGATTTTTATAATCTCTGCTTGATCTTCCACCATGATTTCTAAGGATAAGTACGTAGAAGAATGTAGTTAGGAATTATACTGATTTTGTTGTGTAGCAGTTCTCCAAGATCCATGTCTTTATAGCCCCGGATAATTGGCAAGGCTTAGCATACCATATATGATTTCCCTCTTGCCGAGTGGGCCTTCAGTCTCACCAGATAGGTGAGCTTGAGGAACATGTACATTATAAATAAGAAGAAATTATAATATTCCTGAGACAACAAAAATGGAAGACAAAGCAAGCCCCACAGTTACAGCCCCTGACAGAACAAAGGAGGAAAGTATTTGTGAAATAAAGATGTGATTGGAAGGATGCATATGTCTGAATAAAAAAAGGAGTGACTCCAGAGCTAGCCATAGTCAAGCCAACCGATTGAACTTCAAATAGGAACAGAGATTAAGATCCATTTGGACTGTACAAAAAAGTAAGTCAGACAAAGTGAAACATCATTTTCACCTTAGTCTCCACAGCACGAGATACTAAATCAGCATCAACAGACTTACTAATGAAATACATTTCTCTTGGGATAGTCACATCAAGGAAGTACTGGTTCATATCAAAAATGCAAACCTGCAAAGCAGAAAGACTCCCATATGCCTCCCTAAAATGTAACCTAGTGCTATTATCACTTCCATAACTCTGCCTCCTAGGAATGATGAAATCTCTTCCAAAGATAGACTTTGTTAGGACCGGGAGACATTGTCTCCATGGGAGTGAGTGGTGTTCATCACTAGAAACCATTACAAAGTAATAGTGCTTCAAATCAAGCATGATGTAACCTTACAGGGAAAGATGCTTTCATTTAGAATGAAGAAGCTTCATTAAGAGCGATAGCTTAAAGTATAGGAGATATATATGTGTTGGACCATACAATAGGAGCAGGCACAGAGAAGAGTATCTGAGAAATCCCTCTTTCTTTTAAGAAAAGACTTTATTTGAATATGGAACTGAGATAGAGATTTGTGATTATGAGTCTATTTATAGCAGTAGAACAGAATTTAGATCTCATTACAATCTCATCATAATAATAATAGTAACAACAGAAGTGGGGAGCGTGGGAAGGAGTCAATGCTGCTCTGTAAGAACCTCACTTGTGGGTTTTCAGAGCACAGGCTGAGACACCGACTTAAACTAATGCAGGTGCTGTAGAATAATAATGACTACAAGTTTAAACTTTTAAGATACTTACTTTTGGAAGAATCTGTGAGAAACTTGAGGTTCTTGTAGGCGATTAATTTTCATCTTAAGGTGAGAAGTTTCTTTAATTGCTTTTTGTTGCTGCTCTTAAGGTAAAGTAAAATTTGAATATTTGTGAAATAAAATTGTAAACAACATTTTTCTTATGTATCATATTTACTGCTCTAGAGCTGACTGAACCTGAAAAAAATGGAGCCTACAATTGAGGAAGACTAAAATCTCAAAAAAATATCCAACTGGAAGAAGAGCAGCAGACAATCTATACACTAAGGATTCAGACAAATAACATGAGTAACACGAATCACAATGACAAAGACAAGTCACATATGGCAGAAACAAGTTTTGCAAAGAGGCATATAAGCAAATAACAATAACCAGTTATAATGAATAGTCTAAAGTAAACTTACTCCTATCTGATACAACTGGAAGGGGAACAAAAGCATGCCCTCAGCTCCTTCTCCAGAAAAGTCTGTTTACTTTGAGTTTTCTCACAAGCACTCAATATACACGTCATATGACTCCATTTGTGCACTGTGTTTTGACAGTGTTATATATATACATATGAACACACATACATGCACATATATACTCATTTATTATTACATTATTATGTATTATATATTATTTTTATTATATATATATATATATATATATATATATATATATATATATATATATTCATTTTTCCATCTATTTCTCTGATGCACATGTATATAAATACCACTCAAAGCCAAGAAGGTTACTTGTGGATGATAGAATTTCAGGTGATTTTTGCTCTCTTCTGAAACATTTTTCCCTTAATGGACTAGAGTATTCAAACTAAGCCCACAGTGTCTTCACTAAATTATTATTATATATCTTAGTTTAGGGTAAAGACACTTTCCTGAATCTCAGTTCCTTGCCACCCAAGGGTCTAATCCACATTTAGGTCTTACATTTTTAAGAAGTTCTCTGTGGCCACGTCCATCATGAGTTCACTCTGGAAATTGGGTTTTCATAGCTGTGTCAGACATTTCAGAACATGGCTGTGTAATCACAAGGCCAGCCTGCTAGCAACGAGAGAGTCTTAGGGATTCATTGCTGTGAAGAGACACTAAGTCCAAAGCAACTCTTATAAAGGAAAATATTTAATTGGAGATGGCGTACAGTTCAGAGGTTCAGTTCTTTATCATCAGGTGGGAAGCATGGCAACATCCAGGCAGACATGGTCCTGGAGAAGGATCTGAGGGTGTTACATCTTGATACAATGGCAACAATTTGTCCTCTTGGCTCCACACAAGCACTGTGGCAAGCCTAGCCCTCCTCCAATAAATAAATGTCAAAATTTTACATATAACTATGCAAGCATTCACCAATTCTTTAACATGGACAAATAGCAGATATATAAAATCATGTTTGTAATAATACATAAAGATAGCTATTATATAAATATATTTTTTTCTGGTACCTCTGAATTTGGGATATTGTATTTCTATGTTTTCCATAGTCGATTACAATTCATCCTCTTGGTGTTTTTAATCTTCATTCTTCCTCATTTAAACATATTATATTTATTGTATATTTATGTGGGAAAGCAATGTTTCATGTACCCAGGTGTGTGGCTGTGCCTGGAGTATTGGGGATCAGAGGATGGCTCTGTAAAGCTTCTTTTCTTCTTCCAGGAATTTAAGTAATGTCTGTGTTAGCTGGCAAGTTCATTTATCCATTGGAGTCTCATACCAGTCTAGCTTTTCTCATTTTGAATTCCCTTTCTAAGTAGAAAAGTAATTAAGGGTCCACTCAGGAAAGTACATGCCTCAAAAGTAGCAAAGCTTCTGGGACAGGAACCTAAGGCCTACATCTGTACCCAGCAGGTGGGACTAATCCTCAGCTCTCTGTGCATTTTCCCTGCCAGAGGAGAGCTTGCTTCCAGGAAGAGTCTGACCCCAGAATTCAAGTGAGATCTTCATTTTCTCTCTGGTGACTCTCTAAGGTGGTTCCAATCAGGAGTGCACAGGCTGCAGAAGATACAGAGCAGCTGAGACAGGATCCCATGGGCCTACATCTACAGCCAGCGCGTGGGGCTGTTCCTCAGCCCTCTGTGCACTGGTCTTGTCAGGAGAGAGCTGGCCTCCTAGGAGTGCTGAAAAAGACTTACAGATTCACAGGAGGAACAAGCTCCAGCCAGAGAGCAAGAACATAACACCAGAGATGACCAGAGGGCAAAAGGCAAATGCAAGAATCTTACCAACAGAAAACAAGATTACTTGGTATCATCAGAACCCAGTATTCCTACCACAGCCAGTCCTGGATACCCCAACACACCATATGTAGCAGAGGATGGCCTAGTAGGTTATCAATGGGGAGGAGTGGCCCTTGGTCCTGTGAAGTTTTTATGCCCCAGTATATGGGGAATGCCAGGGACAGGAAGTGGGAGTGTGTGGGTTGGTGAGCAGGATGAGGGAGGAGGGGATAGGGGATTTTCAGAGGGGAAACTAGGAAAGGGGATAACATTTGAAATGTAAATAAAGAAAATATCTAAGGAAAAAAAGTGGAAAAGAAAAGAGTTACTTGCTAGTGCTTTAAAAGGAACTAGAGAGCCTTTAATCTTATTTTACAGATAGTATTCTGTTTTCTAAATAATATTAATATAATAATAATAATGATAATAATAATATTGTTATTTTCATAGTGATGAAAAACCTGTTTTCAAAAAAAAAAGAAAGAAAGAAAAATTAGATTAGTCCTTTGGAAAATAAAAAAAGAAGAAGAATTAAGAGATTTTAAAAATAATTTTATTATAAGCCCTACATTCTGCTGACAGGAATTCTTTAAGTCCACTGCTTTGGCAGTGATGATGGTTGGAAGAAACACTAAATTTGGGTTGCTTAGAATGTAGGCTGGCTTACCCACTGCTGAAATAAGGTAACTCCTGAAGTCTAATGTATGATAGGTGAAGATAATTTGCAATAATACTGCATACTTTGCCTGGTGCAGTGTACATTTCAGGGTTCGCATCACCAAGAAAATAAAGTTTCTGTTTGCATATATACTGATGTGTCATTCAGAAACTAGACCTATCTGTGACTTGCTGAAGCATAGGAAAGTTTTGTGGCACACGCTGACAGAATTCACTGTAAAGGCTGATGGTATAAACAAAATAATCAGTAGTTGCATGGAATTAAATTTCAATGTGGTGCCAGACCTGGGGAATGACTTCAAATATATACAGTATTTCTAAAAGCTTGGCTTATGTAGTCATAAATATTAAATCCTAACCACCAGCATGTGTCTAATAGTTGGAATTTTTCCATGAAATTATGAGGTTTTCACTGATTATTATTAGTCTAGAATAACTTTTACTTCATTGCACAGATTTCTGCATGCTGTTAGGAAATATTTGCTTTAGGGAGAGAAATTAACTCTTTCACTTACCATAATCAAGCTAATGACACTCTTCCTGAAGTCTCTTTGGATAAAATTCCTTTTCCTATGTACTAGTGTGACCAGTTGCCAGGCCCAACTGCTGACAAACATGTTGACATCCCCATCTCAGGATCCCTGACTTCCTCAGTCACTTCTGCCTCATCAACACATTCTTCTTCTTCATCTCAGCTTCTTAATATTCCCTCTAGTTCAAAAGACACTCATTTTAATCTTCTGATGATGAAGCTGTTGGTGAAATATTTCACCTATTTTTTTCTCTTTATTATACATTATCATTGCAATAATATTGCATAGTAAATTACTCGATGAAACAGTTGGCTTTTAAAAGAAGTGTTTATAATTTTCCAGATATGAGTAGCAAGTGACATGTTTGACGTCACAGGAGAGTAGATTCTGGTCACACTTAGGTACAATTTTACATAACTTCTTTAAGCAGGGGTTCTCAATCTGTAGATGGCAGCCCATTTAAGGGTGGAATATCCCTCATCAGAAAACACAGATATTTAAATTACTATCCATCACAGTAGGGAAATTATAGTCATGAAGTAGCAACAAAAATAATTTCATACTTGAAGATCACCATAGTAAAATGAACTGTATTATAAGGTCACAGCAACGGGAGGGTTGAGGACACTCACAAGAAATCACAGAAACAAAAGGTAAGACAAACATTTAGTATCTTTGTTAATCCAAATCAGCGAAGGCAGAGTCAGTTTGTTCTCACCAAGGCCACAGAGCAGAAGAGTCTACATCGCTTTAAGGAAACATACTTGTTCTATCACGAAGATGTACGAGAGAAAACTCAATTGTTTAGGTGGAAATTACATATATGTTGGTACAAAATGCTGATGTCTCTCCAGTTGCCATAATTTTACAGATCTTGAACATGTTATATCCTTGATTTTCTCTATTTTAAGTAATCACTCAATAATCATAAAGGTCAAGCATTTTAAGGTGTTTATATATTAACTTCTTAATTATACAAAATCTAAATGTTGATAGCTGTTTTGATTTCTATGACAAGCTAAAATAGTAAGGCATAGAAAGATTTACAATTTTGATCTCAGTCTCAGCTTTCCTGAGATCACAAGCTCTATATCTTTTTTTCCCCAACTTTTATTAGATATTTTCTTCATTTACATTTCAAGTGTTATCCATAAAGTTCCCTATACCCTCCCCCCTCCTGGCCCTGCTCCCCTACCCACCCGCTCCCACTTCTTGACCCTTGAGTTCCCCTGTATTGGGGCATATAAAGTCTGCATGACCAAGGGGCCTCTCTTCCCAATGATGGCCAACTAGACCATCCTCTTCTATATATGCAGCTAGAGACATGAGCTCAGGGGGTACTAGTTAGTTCATGGTTATTCTTCCACCTATAGGGTTGAAGACCCTTCAGCTCCTTGGGTACTTTCTCTAGCTCCTTCCTTGGGAACCCTGTGTTCCATCTAATAGCTGACTGTGAGCTTCCACCTCCATGTTTGCCAGGCATTGGTATAGTTTCCCCCGAGACAGCTATATCTGGGCCCTTTCAGCACTATCTTCCTGGCATATGCTATCTTAAACTCCTAGTGACTGTAAAAATGGATCGTAGCTTGACCATATCTAGTAGTATATCCTGACCTGAAACAGTGTTTCTCAAAACTCAGCCCAGGAAGCCAATATGCTATTAAGCAGACTGAGATATCAAGCAACAGTCCTTGAATTTAAACAATGACCTTCTAACACTTGGTTCAAAATAGTCAGGACTTGATCAATAACTGCCAGCTTCTCTGTTTTTTGAACCTTTTCTAATTAACTTGACACTAACTAGGGAAAGCCACATTTGCAGCTCCAAGCAATTAGTTTGGAGACTTTAACCCCATTCCATGTAACACCTATGAAGGCCTGCACTTTCTTCCTTGCCTTTGAGTCTGGCAAAACCCATGTAATAGTAGCTAATTGTTCAGTTGTGGAGACCTCTTAATAAATTTCATTTGCATGCAGTGGTGGCATACGCCTTTAATCCCAGCACCTGGGAGGCAGTGGCAGGTGGATTTCTGAATTCAAGGCCAGCCTGGTCCACAGAGTGAGTTCCAGGGCAGCTAAGACTGCACAGAGAAACCCTGTCTCAAAAAAGCAATCTAAAAAAATGTCATTTGCTTTCTTTATTTTGATATTTCTTCATTAATATAATTAGTCATAGCAGTATCCACCATATATAATAAAACTTGTATACAACTAACTGAGGCTATAGTTGTAGTTATCATTACAGAAAGGTCAATGATCAGCTGATTTTAGAATTCTGTTTTAGTTATGCAACCTACTAATACACCATTTAGAGAAATAAATAGATAGACCCACAGAAAGCTAATAGGAACAATAACAACAGTGCTGACGATGTTATCAACCTTTAATAAACTTATAATAAATTTATAAAGTAAATAGCGCTCTCATGATTAATACCATGGCTTAGTTGGTTGTGATCTCAAGTTATATCATGTAACCATTAGATCACTTTACAGTTTAAAGTTTAACTGTGGCAATACAACTCCACATATGCATTCATGGTTAACTCAGTGGCTGGCACGCAGCAGGAATTCAATTTACTAAGCTAACAAAGAAAAAGGCATTAATTCATCAATTACCAACACAACATAAAAACCTTTGCTGACTCTGAAAATCCCATTAATTAAACTCCTTGAAACTTACTTGAATTTTCCTTATCTCCTCTTTTCTTATTTATTATCACTATATTATTTTATTGAAACAGAATCTCATGTATAGCCCAGTCCTGCCTTGAATTTACTTCATAGTAAAGATTGATCTTGAGCCTCCAAGCCTTCTGCTTCCAGCTCATAGTGCTGAGATTATAGAGGGATACCACCATACCTAGTTTATACAGTGCTGAAGATATAGCCCAGGGCTTCAGGCACAGTCAGCAAATGTTCTACCAATGAGCTATAACCCCAGCATCACATGATATGCACATTTGGATTTTGCTACACATATAATCAGATTCTTGATTTAGATAAGAATACAGTAAGAATAATGTTTATCTGTCTTATTTTTCCTCTAATATTTGGTCTAACTGTGCCATTTCCCAGTGGCACTGATTGTTTAATATATACACTGAGGTTTTGCGACTTTCTCTATAGCCAGTGAACTTTTAGCATTTGTCAGTAGCTTAAGCACTGGTTCTTAACTGCACACAAGTCCAAAGGTCCATGATCCGTTTTAATTCCCCTTCAAAGTTTGGTTGTGAATACTACACGGAATGTAAAAACTTCAGAGGATACCATTAGCAACACTACTGGAAAGAACCAGGTTTTTACCTTAATAGTAGTATGAACAGTCAAGAGGACTATAATGCCCACATATAGGGGAGGAGTCAGAAAGCACAAACCATTTCCTCTGATGATTGAGATTCATCAGAGGACAC
>LR749976.1:0-13033 GCA_902729485.2 Mus minutoides
ATATACTTCCTTGTAAATCCAGTTTTATCAAGAACCCTGCCACTTTAGCAAGAACTGCCTTCCTACTCCTTTTAGTGTGTGTGGTGCTGGAGGTGGAACCCTGGGCCTTGCCTATGCCTGACCAGCACTTTGCCACTGAGCTATAGCTTCTTCTTTATATGTGACACCTCTCTCTCTCTCTCTCTCTCTCTCTCTCTCTCTCTCTCTCTCTCTCTCTCTGATACAGGGTTTCTCTGTATAGCCCTGGCTATCCTGGAACTCTCTTTGTAGACAATGCTGGCCTCAAACTCAGAAATCTGCCTGCCTCTGCCTCCCAAGTGCTGGGATTAAAGGCGTGTGCCACCATTGCCTGGCCAGGCTTGATCTCTTAATATTTCCGGCAACATCACTGGAGAAGGTGTATCATTGGCTCTCTGTCTCTCTCTTTCTCTCCCATTCCATCCCCTGCCTGCTGCATACAGACCAGGATGTAAAGCTCTCAGATACTGCTCTAGCGCCATGCCTGTTTCCTTCCTGACATGATAATCATGGAATACCCCTCTCTAAGACTGCAAGCAAGCTCCTGCTTTTTTTTTTTTTTTTTTTTTTATAAAGAGTTGTTTTGGTCATGGTGCCTGTGATGGTTATTCTTGGTTGTGAACTCAATGACCTCTGGAATTAACTAAAAGCCCAAGTCTCTGGGTGCACCTGTGAGGGATGTTTCTTGATTGAAATATTTGAAGTAGGAAGACACACCCTGAAGCTGGATCTTTTGAGGTGGGAAGATACACACCTTAAATCTCTGCCATACTTTCTGGTGGCAGCCAGTATAAAGGCCATGGAAAATGGAAGCTTTTGCTCTCTGCCTGCTTGTCCTCACTCTCACTGGCAACTCCATCCCTACACTGGCATTAGAGCCTGTTTCTTCAGTATTCTGGCATATACTGAAGACCAGCTGAGACATCTAGCATCCTGGATTGGACAACTACTAGATTTTTGGAGTTTCTATTGGTAGACAGCCATTGTTGGACTAGCTGGATCATAGACTATAAGCTGCTCTAGTAAATACCCCTTATAAATATAATAAATCTCCTTCATTCTATCAATTCTGTTCTTCTAGAGAACCCTGACTAACATAGTATCACTTTATAGCAATAGAACAGTAACTAAGACAATCGGTTTAGCTGGGCGTGGTGGCTCACGCCTTTAATCCCAGCACTTGGGAGGCAGAGGCAGGCGGATTTCTGAGTTCGAGGCCAGCCTGGTCTACAAAGTGAGTTCCAGGACAGCCAGGGCTATACAGAGAAACCTTGTCTCGAAAAAACAAAAACAAAAACAAAAAAGAACCAAAGAAAGAAAGAAAGAAAGAAAGAAAGAAAGAAAGAAAGAAAGAAAGGAAGAAAGAAAGAAGAAAAAAAAAAGAAGACAGTTTAGCCAGAATACCCCTCACTTTTAATTTTCCCAGTTCGATTTCTTCCTCTTATTCTATAAGCATAACCAGAAATATTTAGAAGGCAATCTGAGAAGGACATCATGGTTTTTTTTTTTTCAGGAATACAACAATAACTTTTTCACTTGGGCCCATGTTCCTCTCAGCCACAGGCTTTCGACTAAGTTTATGGTTTAAAACATAAATTCTGACTTGGGAGGCAGAGGCAGGCGGATTTCTGAGTTCGAGGCCAGCCTGGTCTACAGAGTGAGTTCCAGGACAGCCAGGGCTACTCAGAGAAGCCCTGTCTCGAAAAACCAAAAATAAATAAATAAATAAATAAATAAATAAATAAATAAATAAATTCTGCCCCCAGGAGTGGGCTTCATAACCAATCCAAGAGCAGTGGGTTACCCCACCAACGGTCATCTCACTCCTGCACCCACGGTCACCTTCCCGGATCGTCCAGTATGACATCGGGAGTCCCACACGTTACCTTATTCTAAGGTTGGTAAGGTAACTATTGTAAGGGGTGGTCTTCTGTCGTGTCCTGGAGGACGTCGATATTTTCCCTCGGGGCATCCCTCCTTCGAAATGACAAGAAAGGTAGTAACAAAGAGGCACAGAACACCGTACTCGTGAACCACGAAAGTCGAACAGAGTTTTACTGTCTAACTTTACTGATTAAGCAACAGTAATGGCAATAGCCTGTATGGTTTGAGGACCTCACGAAGCTCTCTGGATCTGGACATATCTTTAAAAGGGAGGTAACCCAGGCTTGGACTGAGATTTTTCATTTAATAACCTTATGACTTCCAGGAGTGACATTACCCACCCATGTATGGTACCTGTGTTCAGATATCTTCAATTTCATTTTTTAAAATTATCTTAAAAATATTGCTTCCCACACATATACTTAGATTTGGCTAGCCCTTACCCTCACCCTCCAGCTCCTAATATGGTTCCTTCCTCCCTCGTATGATGTGTTTTTAAAGAGGCCCCCAGAAGCCTCTCTTCCCCCTCATGAACACCTTTCTGATATTCTCGCCTCTGCACACACTCATGGTCACAGAGAAACACATAAGAATGAGAAGCTGGGCTTGCATATGAGAACATGTGACATTTGTCTTTCTAGGTTATCTCGCTTAATAAAATATTTTCCAGGTCTATGAAATTGTACGTTTCATAATTTTATTTTTACTTATGGCTGAATAAAGTTCCATTGTGAGTATGGACCATGTTTCCATTATCCATTCATCTGTTGATGGACATCTAGGCTGATTTCATTTCCTTGCTATTGTTGATAGAACAGCAATAAATACTGATGTGCATGTGGCTCTATAGTAGGATACAGAGTCCTCTGAGTAGACGCCAGGGGTATAATAGCTGGATCACAGGGTGAAACAGAATTCCAAAATAATTTTGAGTCCCCCTGATGGCTAGGGATGTTGAACACTTTAACAAATATGAACTGGCCATTTGAACTCTTGGTTTAGTTCTGCAAACCAGTTTTTACCAGGTTATTTATTTACTTGTTGCTTAGCTTTTCTTTTCTTTCTTTTTTTTTTTTTTAGGTTTAAAAAATTCTAATAATATGGATATGTGTGTATATCTGTGTGGGTTGGTGCGTGTGAGTGAAGTTTCCTGCGGAGGTCAGAGGGCACCAGGTCTCCTGGAGGCAGAGTTACTGGTGCTTGTGAGGTACCTAACATGGTGCTGGGAGCTAAACTCAGGTCCTCCACAAGAGCAGTAAGTGGTATTAGCCACTGAGCCATCTCTCCACTTCTAGTTGCTTAGTTTTTCTGAGTTATTTGATATCCTGGATATTAATCTTTTTTGAGTGTGTGGCTAGCAAGTTGTTCTCCTATTCTGTAGGCTGTGTCTTATCTCAATTCCTGGTTTCCTTTGCTATATAGAATCTGTTTAATTTTATGAGGTTCCATTTGTCAACTCTTGGCTTTGTTTCCTGAGCAACTGTAATCCTATTCAGAAATTATGCCTTACCTATGCCGACATCTGAAGTGTTTTATTTACCTTTCTCCTCTAGAGGTCTGAGTTTCAAGTCCCGTGTTAACGTTTTGATCTATTTGCAGTTGATTTTGTGTAGGGTGAGAGGTGAGGCCCTGGTCTCATTCTTTTCAGGTCGATCTCCAGGTTTCCCAGCACCATCTAAGAATGCCCTTCTCCAGTGAGCGATTGAAAAAAATCCAGGTGGCTGCATTTGCATGGGGTTTGTATCTGAATCTTCAGTTTCATCCATCTGCATGTCTGCCATTGTGCCAGCACCATGTGCCTGGCTCCTAGGGCTGTAAATATAACCTGAAATTAGGCATGGTGACATTTCCAGCCCCTCTACTCCCACCTCACCCCTAGCTTCGGATTGTTTTAGCTAGCCAAGGTCTTTTATGCTTCTAAATGAATTCTAATATTTTTTCTTCCTAATTTTGGGAAGAACAAGATTGGAATTTTGATTAGGATTGCACTGATCTATAGATTGCTATAATATTGCTTCATCCTATTTGATCTGTGACCATGGAAGGTCTTTCCACTCTATAGTGGTCTACCACTTTGTCTATTTCTCTCCAGCTTTGAAGTTCTCCTTGTAGAAGTCTTTTATTTCCTTTGTTAGGTTTACTTCAGAGGTCTCTCTTACACTGAGGCTGTTGTGAATGGAAGTTTTTATATCTTCCTCAGTGTATTTATTATTGGCTCATAGGATGGCTATAGCTTTCTTCTTCTTCTTTTTTTTTTTCAAAAGATTTTATTTATTTTATACATGAGTGCTTTATCTGCTTGAATGCCTACATGCTAAAAGAGGGCATCAGATCTCATTACGGATGGTTGTGAACCACCATGTGGTTGCTGGGAATTGGACTCAGGACCTTGGGAGGATCAGTCAGTGCTCTTCTCTCCAACTCTGGCTATGACTTTCGTGTGTTAATTTCATATTCTACCACTCAGCTGAAAGTGTTTATCAATACCAAGGGTTTATGTATACTGACTGTATCTATATGTATTCTGTAATCTATAAGTAAGGATACTTTCTACTTGTAGCTCTTTTGTTTGTTTCTCTTTCTTACTGTTGTAGCTAAGACTTCCTGTACTATATTGATGGAAAGTGGAGATGGGTGGACACCCTTGTCTTTTCTATGGTGGAAATGCTCCCCTCCCCCACTCAGTATAGGTGCTGCCTTTACGTTTATCACATGAAGCCTTTACTGTTTTGAGATGTCCCCAGCATTTTCAAGGATTTTATAACAAAGCGTTGCTGGATTTTGTCAAAAGCATTTTCTGCATCTATTGAGATGATCATGAAAGTTTTGTCCTTGAGTTCATTTATACAGTATTATATTATTGCACAGAATCATCCCTGCATCTCTGGAAAAAAGTCAATATGATCTCAGGGAATGCTTTTTGACATATCCTTTAAAAAGATTTATTTATTTACTTTATGTATGTGAGTACACTGTAGCTGTACAGATGGTTTCGAACCTTCATGTGGCTGTTGGGAATTGAAATTTGTTTTTTAGGACCTCTGCTCGCTCCAGTCAACCCTGCTTGCTCAGGTCGGCTCCGGTCAACCCTGCTCACTCAGTCCCTGCTCGCTCCAGCCCAAAGATTTATTTATTATTATACAATAAGTACACTGTAGCTGTCTTCAGACACCCCAGAAGAGGGCGTCAGATCTCATTACAGGTGGTTGTGATCCACTATATGGTTGCTGGGATTTGAACTTCGCCCCTTTTCCTACCCTACTTTATTTGGGGATTTCTTTTCCCTCGATCTCCTACTGCTAGTGGGTTGGAAGTGTGGAATAAGGGTGAAGAAGGGAAGAAGAGAGAAGAACCCACAAAGCAGCCAAAGTCTGGCTACAAGCATGACTCCCATGGATCCGTGTGTTTGACTGCTTAGCCATAAGGAGGGGCACTACTAGGAGGTGTGGCTTTTTTGGAGTAGGTGTGGCCTTGTTGGAGGAAGTGTGTCACTGTGGAGTTAGGTTTTGAGGTCATATATGCTCAAGCCATACCCACTGGGGCACACAGTCTCTTTCTGATGCCTGTGGATCAAGATATTTGCAATTCCAATTTAAATCTAAGGAATCCCGCTGTTGGTGGCCATGGTAGAGTTCAGACCTTTTGGGTGAAGTTGTCTGAGCATAGGTATGGTGTCTTAGTCAGGGTTTCTATTCTAAAACATCATGACCAAGAAGCAAGTTGGGGAGGAAAGGGTTTATTCGGCTTACACTTCCATACTGCTGTTCATCACCAAAGGAAGTCAGGACTGGAACTCAAGCAGGTCAGGAAGCAGGAGCTGATGCAGAGGCTATGGAGGGATGTCCTTTACTGGCTTGCTTCCCCTGGCTTGCTCAGCCTGCTCTCTTATAGAATCCAAGACTGCCAGCCCAGAGATGGTCCCACCCACAAGGGGCCTTTCCCCCTTGATCACTAATTGAGAAAATGCCTTACAGTTGGATCTCATGGAGGCATTTCCCCAACTGAAGCTCCTTTCTCTGTGATAACTCCAGCTGTGTCAAGTTGACACAAAACTAGCCAGTACATATGGAATGCCCAGTTCTCTCTGTATTCCCTTCTGCTTGTCTTAGTGCTGTGTGGGAGCCCTTGGCCCTAAGAGCAGCCTTGGTGTCCTGTAATACTTGTGTATGGGGAATGGGTGTTTGCTTGGTGGGTTCCACGAATCCCAGCTGATCCCTGAACTCAGTTCAGTTCCCAGGGTCACTCTCAGGCCTAGAGTCCTGGGCTGTCAAGCTCTGTTGACAGGGATAGTGTGTTAGAAGTGCTTCCCCAAGCCGGGCGTGGTGGCGCACGCCTTTAATCCCAGCACTCGGAGGCAGAGGAAGGCAGATTTCTGAATTCGAGGCCAGCCTGGTCTACAAAGTGAGTTCCAGGACAGCCAGGGATATACAGAGAAACCCTGTCTCGAAAAACCAAAAAAAAAAAAAAAAAAAAAAAAAAAAANAAGTGCTTCCCCAGGACGTTTTACTGCCCTGGCCAGATCATTGTGCCAGGAGTGGATACCTGGTTACTCCTTCCTGCTTCTCCAGAGGGATCATATCTGAATTAACTGGTTCATTTAAAGCCCTTGTCTCTTGCAGGAAAGGGGATTATTGAGTGCAATCTCATCTGTTTTCTTGCTCTTGGTGTCACTCCCTTCATTGTGCAGTCCACACACTTAGGAGGCTGGAGCAGGAAGATTGTCATCCAGAATCATGACCTGGACTTTGACTGTAGACAGGAACCACCGCATCCTGTATCAGACTGGCTTTTAGAAATGTGCAAGAAATACACCTTGACTTCCAGGTAAAGTGGTGGATTTGCAGCCACTGAAATGATACAAATGTATCTAACAGGATTACAGATGTTTGGGTTCAAAGCGACCTTGTTTGTTTCCTATGTCTCACCTCCTGTTTCCTTTTCTTTGCTGGTTTCTTTTGGAAATTCTCCAGTTGCCTATAATGAATACATTACAATACTTCTAAACGGGGAAGAAATTTGTGCTTATCAATGAAGGAGAAGAAGGCTTGCCTGGGTTACACAATGAGACTCTGTCTCAGATACCACACACATGTGTGCACACACACATGCATACAGAGTGCAACACACACAGAATGAGAAATAAGCTGATTTTTAAAAGTCAAGTGATAGATTTATTGTCTGTTTCTGCTATACAATAGATAAAAATGTCTCACTCTAGGACATTCTCTTTCACTGACAGACCAGTATCAGGTGAGTGGGCTGACAGTATGTGGCCGGAAGGGAACAGACATTGGCTCACAAGTCTGTCCTGATGAACCCAGAGCCTCATATGTGCCAGATGGGGCTCAGCCCACGGGCCACATCCCCTGCTCTCACTATGGTTTGTTTTAAAGATTCTACTTTTGTTTTCTTAGTTATGTATATATGTGTGTGTCATGTGCATATGGGTTTTGTGTATGTGAGTTGTAGGTACCCACAGAGGCCCAAAGTGTCAGATCTTCTGGAGCAGGAGTTATAGCAGTGAGTACCCGATGTGGGGGCTCTGGGAACTCAGCTTGGGCCCTCTCTGCAAGAGCAGCATAGGCTCGTGATTGCGGAGCTGTTTCTCCAGCCCGTTGTAAGGACTTTCTTTTCTTTCTCTTTCACAGCATCTTACTCTTCAAATTCCTTGCACAAGAAGATTCCCAGCTGTGCAGCGGATGTGCTGAACACGATTCCTTAGCTCTGTGATCCCCTCCTGCAGTAATTAGCCACTCTTCTGCTGGGAGAAGCTGCTGAAGCACGAAGAACTCTCCAGGCTTCCTACCTGGACCTGAATGAACTACATTGTTTCAGAAAAACGGCCATGTTTCTTCAAGATGCCAGATCATCAAAAAGTTTAGGCTACGCCAGACCATGGTCGCAGTGTCAGGGACAGCAGCTACGGCTGTGGACATTTATGCTTTTGTCCTTATGGTGTCTTTCTAGGAGGAAAAAAAAAAAGAGGAGAGATGTGCTTATCGTGGGTCACTTGCTATCCAAGAAAAAGCACCGAGAAACTATGTGTCTATATTTCCTTCTGTTAAGATGGGGCGGGGGAGGGAAGTAAATCATAAAAGTTGACAATGGTGAGCTACGGGAGAGGAAGAGAACTGGACTGAAAGGCATAGATGCGGTTGGGTTGACCAGTTTCACTGGCCAGGCCTCAAGATGTCAGAGTCGTTGCTCCCTCTAGTGGTAAAATCTAGACTCGTCCTTTTCATTTTCGTGGCTGGTACTGCTCTGTGACTTCAGTGTGTGGTCTAAAGTTGCGTTTTCTTCTGCTAAATTGTCCTCTGTTTATCTCTTCCAATACCTTTGCGATTTCACTTAGGGCCCCAGGTAGTGCAGGATGATTTTTGCCTATCTCGAGATCTCTAAGCACCCTCTCTCCCCATCACCTTTCCTTAAAATAAGAGTGCTTGCCCAGCATGCATGGAACTCACAGTTCAATCCCCAGTGTAAGCCCAGCACTTGGATTAAAATAAAAATAAAATAAAAGGAAAGAAAACAAAAAGTTCCACATTTACAAGTCCAGGAGTTAGGATGTGGACATATTTGGGGGGCATTATTAATTTCAGGGCTTCTTAAAAAATTTCCACTCAGAAAATTCTGTGGCTCTAGGTATATAGATTTATAAAACATGTATACAGGGACTTTAGAAATAGATATATCAGTGGTTAGGAGGACTGGCTGCTTTTCCATAGGACCCCAGTTCACTGCCCAGCAATTACCAGTACCCACATGGTATTTCACAACTCCTCTCTCTGTAACTTCAGGCATGCAAGTGGAACACAGACATACATACAGGCAAAGCACTCATAAAAAGTGCGTACAAATCAAATATTTACAGAGAATAAAGAAATAAAAATAAAGAAATTAATTTAAAAACAATTATTTGCTATAGATTTATTATTTTTTCCAGACAG
Source organism: Mus minutoides (assembly GCA_902729485.2). Classification (NCBI taxonomy): domain Eukaryota; kingdom Metazoa; phylum Chordata; class Mammalia; order Rodentia; family Muridae; genus Mus; species Mus minutoides. The sequence continues at coordinate 8,850 of LR749976.1, forward strand.
GGTTTCTCTGTGTAGCCCTGGTTGTCCTAGAACTGGCTCTGTAGACCAGGCTGTCCCAGAGATCCTCCTGCCTCTGCCTCACTGGAACGAAAGGCATGCACATCCGCTGCACATGGAATATTATCACTTGCTAAAGATAAGCAAAATATCACACTAACAGGATGGATATGCCTATTTACATGACACACATGTAAATACGTATCAAATCTTAGCTGAATATTTGGTATTGCAGGACAAAGAACATCTTGTGTGGGAGCCGCCTAGAAACACCACTGTTCAGTCAGGATGAGCTCCACTGGTACCTAGACTGTGTTCTTGAGATCTCAGCACCTACTAAAAGGAACCAAGGAAATGGTTAAACCTAACTATGAGGCAGGAAGTGTGGGAGAGATTGTCAAAGACAACCAGGGCTATATCAAAGGGCTCAGGAATCCGCTTAAATTTTTTCTAGGGTTCAGTGGGTAATATGCTTGCTGAGCCATTGTGATGACCTCAGAACCCATGTAAAGCAGTATGTGGTGGCAGGAATCTGTAATGCCAGTGCCTAACAGTGAGATGAAAGGTGGAGTTATCATTATACTTATAGATTAGTGCATCTATTTGCAATACATGGGGACTAACACAGTAGACTCTGATTCACAACTGGCCGTGGTGCAGGTGATAAGTGACCTTGGAGTTTTCAGCCCTAATGGGGCAACAGGAGAATCTCCAGTTCTAGGGAGAGCTGGCCTCCGAATATAGTGGTGCACAAGAGGCCCCGCCTCAAACAAAGAGGTGAAGACTGATGGTGGAGGTTGTCCTCTGGCTTTCGCTCATACACCATGACACACCCACAAACATGAACAAGCCCACACAGACACAGGTTATGTAATTTAATCATCAGTAAAGAATATTATGGCCTAGAGAGATGGTTCAGTGTTAAGAGCACCGGCTGCTCCTCCAGAGGACCTGAGTTCAGTTCCCAGCACCCATATGGAAGCACACAATCTTTGATAACTCCAGTTCTGGGGGATCCTGACAGCCTTTTCTGACCTCTAAGGGCACCAGGTGTACATAGATATATGCAGGCAAAACACTCATACACATAAAAATAAACAAATCTTTTTTAAAAAAGATAATTACAATGGATTTGAAACCCGTGTTACATGAACTCCTAATAGAACTTGGAAAAAAAAAACCCCATCAAGCAAACTAAAGCAGAGAGCTGTCTCCTTTTGATGGTGAGTAGCTCTAGTCGTGGCTGTCAGTGGTTGCTTATATCAAGGCAGGACAGAAAAGAGAGAGGAGTTCCTCACCCAGAAATCAGGTTGAAGCCTCTTGCCAGCTCAAAGCAAGAATTTCAACATAAATAGCAATGGCTGTCCCTCTCTCTTCCCAGCTATGAAGTTGCTCATTTCTAAGATGTCACCAGAGATGCTGTACAGCCCTAGTGGCTTCAGAGTAGTAGTTTGAGTGCCACCAAGTGGGTACATAAGGTTTATGCTGAGACAACTGCAGGCCTTCAGGAACACCAATCTACACTTGCACAAGTCTTCCTGTATATGACACACCCTGGAGCAGCCCAAGCTAAAACTTGAATATATATATATATATATATATATATATATATATATATATATATATATATATTCTCAAATGCGCGCACACACACACACACACACTCCAGGTTGGCCTCTACTTGATCTTGACCTTCTGAGCCTCCTGACTGTACCATCTGGAGTCATGAGATCACTGGTGGCTACCAGGGATTGAGCCCGGAGCTTGCTTCATATAGGCAGGTGCCCTAGTAACTGGGCTATATTCCTAACTGGAAATTATTTTTAATTTTAAAGGATGCAATTAAGATATGATGTTGAGGCCTGCCTTCCCCTTCCAGCATAGCTGTGGCCATTTTGTTCCATGCCCACCAGCCATTTCATATTGTTGCTGTAATTTGCCTGCCAGTCATTGACACACAAAAGTGACTTGGCTCAGAGCAGAGACATGCTGATCACATATCCTGTTTATGTTCTGTATAAGGTTTGTTAATCTTAAGAAATTCCACAAAGCTTTATGTAAGACCCATCAAATTAAAGGTCAATATAAACTGTTATGTCTAAAATGACTTGAGCCAGAGCTGACCACCAGGAAGAACTTCCTGCACCTGTGTATGAGCTCATAGTGTTGTTTTTTTTTTTTTTTCCTTTATAAGCTGGCCCTGAGAAATGTTTGTTGTCGGAGCTCAGAATTATAGCTATGTCCCTGATTTGATCAGCATTAGGGTGTGCATTCAATAAACCATCCCTGTCTGACTGAGATTGGTGTAGGTACAGTTTGTGGGGCAACTCTGAGACCTTAATAATGATATTTAGTTCCTGACCTAGGTTTTGATTCTGGAGCCAGTCCCACAACACCCAGAGGAAGCTCCACTCCCAGGTGCTCTAACATGCCCAGGATCATAGGATCAGAGGTGAGGGGGACACAACATCTGCCCCAACACCAGAAGTAACTGGGACCAGCGGGACCCGGGCACCCAGGAACTCTGCCCGACTAGTGGCACAGCTTCCTTCCAGTCTGGGCTGGTGCCCTAAGCAGACCTTGGGTGCTAACTCCACAGTCAGTCCCACAAAACTCAGAAGAAGCTCCAGTCGTAGGTGCTCTAACATGCCAAGGACCACAGGATCCCAGGATCCCAGAGCCACAGGATCACAGAGACAGCTGAACTCTGAGGAGTTTTGATACAACCAGGATCACAGGAAGGACAGGCTCCAGTCAGATCTAGTGAGGGCAGATAGCACTAGAGATAATCAGATGGTAGGAGGCAAGCTTAAGAGCATAAGCAACAGAAACCAAGGTTACTTGGCATCATCAGAACCCAATTCTCCCACCATAGAAAGTCTTAGATACACCATCTCACCAGAAAAGCAAGATTCGGATCTCAAATCACTTCTCATGATGGTGATAGAGGACTTTAAGAAGGACATAAATAACCCCCTTAAAGAAATTCAGGAGAACACAGGTGAACAGCTAGAAGCCCTTAAAGAGGAAACACAAAAATCCCTTAAAGAATTACAGGAAAATGCAATCAAACAGGGAAAGGAAATGAACAAAACCATCCAAGATCTAAAAATGGAAACAGAAACAATAAAGAAATCACAAATGAACCACTCTGGAAATCAGTCTGGTGGTTCCTCAGAAAATTGGACATACTACTACCGGAAGATCCTGCAATACCTCTACTGGGCATATATCCAGAAGATATTTCATCTGGTAATAAGGACACATGTTCCACTATGTTCATAGCAGCCTTATTCATAATAGCCAGAAACTGGAAAGAACCCAGATGTCCCTCAACAGAGGAATGGATAAAAAAAATTTGGTATATTTACACAATGGAGTACTACTCAGCTATTAAAAACAATAAATATATGAAATCTCTAGGCAAATGGATGGATCTGGAGGCCATCATCCTGAGTGAAGTAACCCAATCCCAAAAGAACTCACATAACATGTACTCACTGATATGTGGATATTAGCCCAGAAACCTAGACTACCCAAGATACAATTTACAAAACACATGAAACTCAAGAAGGAAGATCAAAATGTGGACACATCACCCCTTCCTAGAATTACGAACAAAGCACACATTGAAAGAGTTACAGAGATCATGTGTGAAGCTGAATCCAAAGGATGGACCCAATGACTGCGGCTGCCAGGGATCCATCCCACAGTCAGCCACCAAACATAGACACTATAGCATATGCCAGCAAGATAATGCTGAAAGGGCCAGGATATAGCTGTCTTGTGGGAGACTATACCAATGCCTGGCAAACATGGAGATGGAAGCTCACAGTCAGCTATTAGATGGAACACAGGGTTCCCAAGGAAGGAGCTAGAGAAAGTACCCAAGGAGCTGAAGGGGTCTTCAACCCTATAGGTGGAAGAATAACATGAAGTAACTAGTACCCCCTGAGCTCATGTCTCTAGTTGCATATATAGAAGAGGATGGCTTAGTTGGCCATCATTGGGAAGAGAGGCCCCTTGGTCATGCAGACTTTATATGCCCCAGTACAGGGGAACGCCAGGGCCAAGATGTGGGAGTGGGTGGGTAGGGGAGCAGGGCCGGGAGGGGGGAGGGTATAGGGAACTTTCTGGATAACACTTGAAATGTAAATGAAGAAAATATCTAATAAAAGTTGGAAAAA